>JAJEJO010000640.1:575291-662072 GCA_020662805.1 Glaucomys volans
AATCACTGGTGTACTTAGAGATTTGTTTTAAGCTACATAAAAAAAAATTTCTATTGAAAGTCTTTTTCATGAAGTAAGTCCAGTATATTTTTACATCACCATCACTAAGTAGGATTCAGTAAGTCTTCCCCTTTACCAGTATATAATTTAGAATATAGTCACTATTTAGTAATTTTGATTTGAACTATTCTTACTGCTCTTTTATATGTAGAGAGCTAAAATATGGAAAAACTTGTTTCTAAATTTTATTATAGGCCAGTGCTGTCTCTTAATTTTAAGGGCAAGTTATTGTCTTCATAGTTGTTTTAGTTAAGTGAGCTTCTCCAGCACCTGTCCTGCCACCCACTCTGTTTCTTTGAGAGAACCTGACCCTTTATTCTGTTAGCTTTGTGAGCCACCAGTCCCTGGGTAGTAGATTCCATTGTGGTCATTGTACTAAAACCCTTAATGAGCTCCTTTGTAAGACTTTGGAAAAGTTTTGAGAGAGAATGAAGTGTATGGGAGCACCATGGGTTTGGTTTTGCCAGATTAATCATATGAACAGGGCAAAGGATAAAAATCATACAAGATAATATGCTTTTAGTTGATAATCAACATTTGCATCTTATTTTTAAAAATTTTGTGTTACCTTGCTCATTGCTTAAAGAAAAAAGAAAAAAGATACAAGCAGTATAGCATTGTAGACAGTGAAATCTAATCCAAATCTTAATTCATATGCCCTTTGATAGGTTTACATGTTATTATAAATGTACTTTCATAGTCACTGAGAACTGCATAGTAATAATAACTTATTTATGGATGAAACTTTGACTTTCACATCTTTAATAAAAATTAGATATAAATCTACATGTCAATAGTACTATTACAATTATATTATTTTAAAAATGGCCCACAAATAAGTCACAAAATATAGTTTTGTTCAGTTTTGAATATGCTGAAAAGTTTACTTCTAAGCTGTCTTTGACTAACGTATATTACTTTTTGTTCCCTTTCCTAAGGGGGCTTCACTGACATGCAGATAAGCTTATAACAGGTGTTTCAAAAATTGAAAAGATAATTTACACTGTGTATGGATATGCTACAAAAAAATAATGTTCTTTTTCTATGAAGTCTGAAAGGATGCTCAATATAAATCAAAGAGTTTATGACACTACTGGGGAAATAGTCCAGGTAAAATAAGATTATTGTGTAGTAAGAAAGCTATAATAAAAACTGTCAGTACTGTCACCCAGTTCCCTTTAAGGTCTGTAAAGGATCAAAGTGTACTGAGCATCATGTAACAGCTGTCGAAAATGTGAAGGGGCCACAGTTTTGGTTAGCTTTTATAATTATTTCAAACTGAATTCTAATGTTATGTATAACTAAAAGAACCAATAGAATTTGTTTAAATTTAAGCAATAACTTATGTGTGGATTGATATAGATTATACATACTCAACAGTGCTGAATCAATTAAACCAAAGTCTAATAAAACCACTACAGTGAAAAGTGAGTTTTAAGGTTTCCATGTAGATACTTGGGTGAGGGTGTGTGTAACGGGTTATTGGTGTGTGTGTGTGGGTGGGTGGTGTTTTAGAAATTAATACTCATAGAGTATTAAATTCTTTAACAACTAGAGGTTGCAGGTCCAAATACAGTGGATGCTCACTAATAAAAGAAGCAGGCACCTATTCTCAGATGTGTGGAGAATGAAATGTCGCTTATTTCATTACTCACTATAATATTTTTCAGTGTTATTATGGAGTAAAACTGTCCAATCTCACTGATGCTTGGGAAGAGGAATCACTCTCTCTCCCTAGAGAAAGATCTCAAATAAATATGTCTTGAATAGTTTTTGTCCTTTAAGTAGCAGTGCTAAAGACTTTATACATTTTTATGGTCATGTTGAATCATGAAAGATTAACATTGATTAAGAATTATATACTTTGCTTTTAATGAAGTGTGTAGTTGTACTATTATATATGAAAATGAAAAAGTTTATCACTAGTAAAAATATCTAAGATGTTTCATTGATTTTTAAAAATACTCTAAATGTATTTCTCTTAGTATAAATGTAATTATTTGGTGGTTAAATATTACATAATTGTTTATTTAAATTAACTTTTGCCTGTTACAATGCATTTCAAAGTAAATTGCATTATAAAAAAGTAACTTTGCAAGGTAAAAGAGATTTAAATGACTAAAGATAAAAACAACTGTAATTTAAATGTTTCTTCCAAGGAAAAATTTATGTAGAACTGTGGTTTACAATAATTGTTGACATATTCCCCTAAGTACTGTGTCTGTGATTTTCATGGTATCAATCATTTAAAGCAATTTAGGTAATAACATTCTGACATGCATTTCTGCTATTTTATTTACACCATTTGCCTACATCATTGTAATGCAGTACCTTTCTGATTTGGTACAGTAAATGCTCTCTGTAATATCTATTATGGCATGGTCAAAGGATAATTTATTGTCAAATAGAAAAATAGGTCAACAATAATGTCACTTGATGATCAACCCTCCCCCCCCAAGTTTAATAAAACATCTCACCAGTATGCATTCCAGTGCAGTGGTTGATATTTTATTAGGACTACCTGGCTATAGCAGTAGTGTAATTACTGAGCTGTCAGAGTGATAAGTGGGATTAATGGCAGCCTGATGCACTTTAGTCTGCAGAGCGCTTAGAGAATTGCAAGATGGTATTATTATCAGAGTCTGCCCATTCTGGCATATTCATGGCACCAAAGAAAAAAAGAATGCTACAATTCAGGTTTGCGTTGCCCTGCCTCATTAACATCTGACATTTCCAACAGCTGTTATTTGTGAACTAGCTCAATAATAAAAGGAGAATTATTTGGTAAAGAAGCTTAATAACCACAACTAAAAATCCTTACATTGTCAGTGCTGTTAAGTGAATCTGTTTATGTTGAATTTAAGATTTCTCTGGAAGAACAGAAAAATGTACTGCATATTCACTTAATTCACTCATACCTGCTGACATTATAAGTTTATTTTTTAATTGCCTTATTATTCAAGTTGAGTGTCAAAAAAAAAGAAAAAAAAACTTGTGACTTCATTAGGGATAATCAGAATCTATATGATGTTATCTAGCATCTGTGTGTGTGTGTGTGTGTGTGTGTGTGTGTGTATCTTTATTCTTGTGTAGTGGCAGATTTTTTAAACCTGTTAAAATGACTGATTTGTAATGAAAAAATATTTAAGACAACACATTATTTGATAAATTTTTAGCTCTCTTATATTATTACATTAGTAGGAATCCTTTCAATGGATTTATGCTTAACCTGTTTTTCCATGTGATAGTAACACACATAAGAATCACCTCAATTCAACATCAAGGACCAAATAGGCTATGCCTCTTTTTACATTGTTTTGCAATATGTGATGAAGATCACACTTTCAAGAAATTCTTTTTTGAGCTCAGTGACAGTGTTTCAGGAAAAAAAAAATTGTAAGTATGAGTAGATAGGAATTCAGCTAAATGATAGATGTGAATCTAACAATGCCATTTAGAGAAATGATAGGGGAAAGGTTTAATGACTGCATTTCAGAGAGGACAATTGCTTATGAAAAGCCTTCAGTTCTCATTGTGTAAAATTTAATTTAGAGAGAAGGCTAAGGGCACAAACCAGAGGAAAGAGATCAGATTTAAAAACAAGATATTAATTAGGTACTGAGAAATTGGTTCAGACAATGCAAAGGACTCTTACTCACAAAAGAATGACACAAAGATTGGTATTGTTTTCTTGAAGGAAGTGAACCCAGGTCTTTGCATATGGAAGTTGATAGATAATGAGCTAGCTAGTTGCCTTTGTCACTGAGTAATGTAGAATTCATTCTCAGTGAAAGTTCTTGGAGAATTGTGGTCTTCTGAAACATGTGACAGCTATCCATTTTCTTAAGCTACATCTCTAACCTAATTTCTCTTTAAGACCATTCTTGATTTACTCAGACTAAATTCCTTTAGTTCCCTAGTCTGGTGTGTTCTTTTCTTTTAAAGCTCTGATATTTACTATTTCTATTTTTAAGTCACTCCCTTGAGTGACCCTACACTCCCATACAGCCATCATTTGTTTCCTTAATGTCCACTCATTCTTTCAGCTTTCTCTTACATATTATTACTCTCAATAGGTTTTCCTGACTATTGTGTCTCTTGTTTTCCTTTAGCATTCTCTGTTTCACCATGATTTACATTGATTGTAGTAAATACTGTGGTGCTTTTTATATGTCTGTACTTCCTCCAAACTTCAAGTTCCATGAGAGGAGAACTAAGGTGGTTTTTAATTTTATATTCTCATATCCCAGGATCTGCCATACAGGATGTATTAGTCTGTTTTCAGTTACATAATGAACTATCTGAGGTCAGGTAATGTGTAACAATAAAAGGAAGTTTATTTAGCTCACAGTTTTGGAGGCTGAATATCCAAACAGCTTGGTGAAATTCTGGGAAGGTCTTATATGGATGACATCACAGTGGAAATGTGTGTGAGAAGGAAAGATCACATGGCAAGACAGGAAACCAGAGGGATATTGGGAAGGGACCATGCTTGCTAATTTATGGCAACAGTCTTGCAAGTACTAACCAGGATCCCACAAAAACTACATAAATTGTTTCTGAGACCAGAGCTCTCAATGACTTAATTATTCCCCACTAAGCTCTACCTCTTAAATTTTCACCCCTAACACCATCACATAGAGAGGACCAAACTCTGAAATGTGGACACTTGGTGGTCACACTCAAACTATAGCACAGGGTTTCATTAAAAATTCATTAATGAGCAGGTGAAAGAATAAATACACACATAATACATAAAAAAGGATGATTCCGGGCAGTGATTTTAGTTGTACTCAAAAGTAACTATAGCATTATTGTTCTCACAGTGTGGTTCTAACTACATTTATCAGAATAACCCTCCAAGTCTTTTTGTCAAAATGCAGATTCCCAGGCCAAGAGCTCAGACTCATGAGAGCCTCTCTGTGGAATGTGTGACATATATCAAACTTCCCAGGTGGTTTTTAGGTGCTCTGAAGTTTGAGCATGTCTCTGGTCAGTGCCCCAGAAGGAATGTTCTGATACATAATTGGTATTCAGAAACTTTATTTGAAAGTCAACATCTGTAGAAGAGTGAAGGAAGCGGGCTTGGAAGGTCACATTAAAGATTACAGTAGGTCCTGCAGACCAGGATCTGGGGGTAAAGGGTCTAGGTCTTTATCTCCCTCATTGACCTGTAATTGAATGTGGGCTGCCACTAGAAAGGGGACATGACCTTGTTTGAGGTCAAGGCAAGGCAGCTGGGGAAATAAATGCTTTGGACCAGAAGCCAGTGGGTCTGGGATATGCTTTGAAGCAAATGCTGCAGAACCCAGTTGTTATGTGAATGAGATGCACCTTGAAAGACATCAGAAAAATGTAAGAAAGGAAAGTGGGAAGACTGGAAGGAGGAAGAGAAGAAGAGAGGAAGAAAGAATATTGTAAGTGGTAAAAGAAGAGCCTACCTTTGTATTTGTATAATAATTGTGATCTTCATATATGCCTACCTTATTAGAAAGAACTGCTCCTTCTAAACATGGTTAGAGGAAAGAAAACAAGACTGGTATAGGAAATGAGTAAGTGAATGATGCACATTAGATCTAGAAGGTGGGAAGTTATTAGCCAGAGTGGTGCTCAGCAGATATGCAAAAGGTAAAACATAGACACTATAGATTTACTTTACTGCCTAAAAAGTTTTGTACCTAAAAGTAGAATGATTTCATTTATATTTAGCAGGCATTAACTCTGAAAGAGTAGGTTTAAAAACATAGGTAAAAGATTATGTCAGTTACTTTGTAGTTACCTTAACACAGTTATTTTATTCCCTAGATGCCTGAAATGTGCAGATGCCCCTTGTCAGAAGAGCTGTCCAACTCATCTGGATATTAAATCATTCATCACAAGTATTGCAAACAAGGTAAATTCAGATTTAATTTGGCAAAGGAAAATTAATAGCAGCATTTGATCTTTATATTTCTTATTACATTGGTCAAACCATAAAACAGTAAATTTAGTTAAAATGTTAAAAATATATCTATAGCCACTTGAAAATGTGACACATTTTGATAATTAAGCTCTTCCAAGTTGTGATTAGGTTGCTGTGAAAATGTATTTGTTACTTTTTTACTTAAAATTAGTTTATGTTGAAATCAATGTGCTATTTTCATACAAGGCATTTATTGAATAGTTTTAGCTTAAGCTTCCAAAACGCTTAGATAGGAATTGTCATTGATCATCAAAACACATTTCAAACTTGCAAAATGTCTTTGTTTTAAAATGCACTTTTGTGTTAAGTTGATATACTAAGATACATCAAGGGAATGGACTTTTTCCTTTCCCTAAAATTCAGATAATTTCTTTAAGATTTGGGGTAATGCATATAGTTTTAACTAAAAAAGAAAAAAAATCAGGAAACAGGCTTTTATGATCATTAGTAGAATAAAGGGGGTCCCTCCCCCCCCCTTTAAATCAATGGAAGGCTGAGCCTGGTTTCCAGTGAATGGTTGATTGATTGAATAATTAATAGTACCTATTGTCTTTGTGAAAAGAGCACTGTGAGCTCTTGGCTAACTGTCTTATCCTTTAACAAACGAGCAAACACTGAAGAAAGTCCCCTATAAACTTACAGAGAATCCTTTTCACAAGGTTAACCACTAATATTCTAAAAGGCTAGAAAGGTCCACAAAGTCCTTCTTCAACAACCAAGTACCTTCTTGGATATAAAGATAATTTTTTATATGTCAATTATTTGTGACAAATATTTTAGGGGGAAAATGATAAACATATATGGATAGGATTTCAAAAAAATTGAAAGTTATTACTTAGGTGTTAGGGAATGGCATTAATCTGCAGTGTCAGATTTATTAGGATTTAACATCTGGCTTGGGTTTCTTGTTGACTCCTTATTAGGAACCTAGGGAAAATTTCTTACCTCTTTGTTTTCAGTTATGATGGAATTATGAAGTAGTGGTATATACTGAATGAATATATGTGAAAGTGTCTAATGTAGTACGACTTAATTATTTTGTTGATGTGGAATCATAATTTCCCTATTTATTATAAAAGTGATTTCTGTTTTTGTTGCTGAAGGTGTTTATTGAACACCTACTAATTGCCAAGCACAGTGCTGGTCTCTGTGTAAGAAGAGGTCCTTGCTGTAATTCTTTTAGAAGTTTATAAGGGTTAAGACACACACCTTAAAATAAAAATAAACCCTAATTATTATAATCCAATGTGGTTGGTTATGCAGTCCACATAACCCAGGAAAAGTATTTAGCATATGAAAATGCTGGATTGTGAGTGAGTTCCTAACCAGTTTGGGGAAATGTAATAAATTAGCATTGGTAGAATAGGACCTCGATTACATGAGAAAGAGTGGTGGGATAATTGGATAGGATTAGATTGTGAAAGTATTTGAACAACATGCTCAACATTTGAGACTTAGTTCTGTAAGTAGCAGGAAATCATCATTGTTCTGTTTTGGGTTTCTAATTTAGAAGATGCATTTTGGGTTAGGATCTCTCCTAAACTTCATGGTGTCCCAAATATTCATCATCACAGACTTGTCTTATATGTGAAAACAAATCATTTATGTGAAATATTTATGGAATCTTACTCCATAATGATCCCGTTAGGAAAGGAGTGAAACAAAATACCCAAAGTTTGAAGTCTAAAATGTTTTGACAAAAAATATATCTAAGTTAACTGTCCTGATATCAGACCTGGTGATGTGAAAATTATGGTGGATTGTCTTTGAAGATGATGCCAACCAATTTTTCCCTAGATATTTGAAAAATCAGTTATTTCATGACTAATTAGAATATGCTTTACTTATTCAAGATCTATACAAATTTATAGGAAAAGTAACAAAAAGTGAATAATGATATTCTTTGAAGAGTTTATGAAGTGTCTAAGCAAGATCAGAATCATCTCTATTTTATGAAAACCTCTTTCCATTTCATTAATCTGTCTATATTCTTTACTACCTAATGAAGCATTGTGCTTAGGTATTTATTTAAACAGATTTCCATATGAATATGAGAGATTTGAAGATATTTAATTGAAAATATAATCTTTTGTCAGGCATTTAACAAACTATTGTAAGTATTGGTTTGTTGGAGAATCACCAGAGCAATCATAAAAGGTCAAAGATTCTTGTTCTTTGAAGCCTGCAGCTTTTTGGGTATTTACTGGCTGTGTACAGTGGAGGCTGTCCCACACTGCTCTGCCAGTGGACCTCGGCACAGGGGAGCTTCTTTCCAGGGTGAGAGGGTAATTGAATCGCCTGACTCAATGAGCCTTGCTCCTCTTTGAGAAAGGGATGTCACTTGTGTTGTATTGTGTTAGGCTTCTGTGATTCAGTGGAGTTTAGGCCAATACTTCCATTCTTTATTTTCTTACAAACTGGATTACAGCTCTAGTTTCGAAAGGTACACTCAATTCTATTGTGCCTCCTCAGTCAGTTTTTCTCTGTTTCTTTTGTGCAGACTGTTGTTTGTAATTGTATCTCTCAATTGGAAGTACACGCTTCAGATTCATCAAACTGTGAATACTGGGCTATATTTCTTGATAGTTTTCCTTTTAAGAAACACTATTTTATATAGGAATACCTGAGGTCAATCTATAAATGTAGTGGGAAAAATGTCTGTTTTTAAGAGTGTCCTTGATTTCATGATCCTTTATTTTAAACACTAGTAATATGTTCTTTTTAAAAAACAAAACAAAAAAACTGCTACATTAAATCAGAAAACATTGGTTTTTCTACTAATTTGTATATTTTTGTAGAGTCTGTACTCAGATTTGTGTGACTCTTATATAGGCATAAATTTAATAGCATATATTAGAGAAAATCCAACTTAAATGACTCAATGTAAAATAAAAAGCTCTTTTTTCTAATAGATTCTTAATGAAAATAAATGGAAATCAAAGGAACAACAAATCAGCAGAATTTATTAAGAAATACTACTGGTAAAAATAAGTATTTCTTTAAAAATTGGTCTTCATAAAAATGTGTGTACCTATGTGATCTATGCATCACACATGTGCTATAAAACAGAAAAGAACTGCTTTTAAAAGATTTGGTACATTTTTTTGGATTTGCTTTTGAATTTCAGTGGTTAAGTGGTTCATACTCATACAAACAAAATGTTGATCATTTCCAGAATTGTCTAAAAGGATATCTGTCATTATATTACTTCTTTGCTCAATAAACTTTGGTTGCTCCTCAGTGCCTGGAAACAAATGGCTTAAGACAGAATCTACTGTGTAAACTGACTGGACTTTTTCACATTATTATACCAGAGACTGAAAAGCAGATGAAAACATGTTAGGAAGTCCATAGCTCATCACCCAGGAATCTTCTAAAATATAAATATCTTAGACATATAAAACAAAAAGTATTTGTAAGATTTCAAGTTTCCTTTAATACACAGGACCAGTTCTCTCATCTCTAAAGTATGGAGCATGCCCATCCATTTCAAGAGGACTGACAGAAGTTTACCTACCTACACACCATGAGAGGATGCTTAAGAAAACAAAGCTTTTTAAAAAACTGTTCAGGCTCTTCCAGAGTCACAGCCATTATTCTGAAAAATCTAATGAACCCTATGGTTTAAATCAGTGGCTCTAAATTCATGTGACAATGTTCATTACAGATGACCTGTCAGTTTTTTAGTATGTATTACTGTTTTGTGTCATTTAGGGGTGTTGATCTGGGAGTGGGTCTCTGGCATCACATAAGGTACTTGGAATTCGTTTTTACATTTCAAAGGATAATATTTTGTGCATATTAATTCTGTTCCTTTTACAATTTGAGGAGAGTATTACTGTTTTATTTAATCAATGGTGGATTAGCCTTATTCACATTTTTTCTAATTTTTATTTTTCAATCTTGAAATTTCCATGTGGAAGCCATTTATATTTGCTTAGAATACATACCATTTTTTTCCAAAAGGGTATGTTGTTACTAAACTCTAGTTATTGTTGCTGAAACTATTTTTCCTTACTTTTGAGAATAAGTTTATCTATACAATTCAGTTAGCCAGTTATTCTCCTTCATCTTACGGAACATATTTCAGTATCTTTGGTCATCCTTTGCTGTGGGTGGAAGGTGAACAGAATCCTAATCATTGCTCATTTAAGGGCAGTGTCTTTGGAGGATAACTATTTTAAAGATCTTTTTATCCTTGGTGCTCAACAGTTTTACAATGATTTGTCTAAACCTGAATTTATTTTAATTTATCCTAGTTCATGTTGATGGATTTTTGAATGTGTTGGTTGATGTTTTTCATTATTGGGGGAAAATTTCTGATTCCCTCCCACTTTTATCTTTATGGAACTCTTTTTAGATATATATTTAAACATTAGTTTTTTCTTCATACTTAGCTGTCAAATATTCATCTAGATAGTTTCCTTCATTTCTGTGAACTGTACTAATTCTTCAGTGGTTTACAATGTTGTTAAATGGTCCACTGAGTTTGAGATTCTGCTGTATTTTTTATTTCGAAGTATTCTTTCTTATACTTATTTGTAATCTGCCAATTCTTTTTTCTATTTTTTTTTTCAAATTACCACTTCTCAAAATACATAAAAACACTTATTTTCAGTATCTTTAATTCCACTACCAAGAGTTTCCATGAGGCTCCTTATACTGCCTAAGATGTTACTGGCTGCACTTATAATTCTGCCTTTTGCAAGTTCAATGTTTTGTTGTTGTTGTTTACTCATTTTCTTTGAAGCTCTGTTAAATTCTGTAAGAACTGTGACAAATGTTATTTCTTTCGAAAAGATGTATATTTGCTTCTGTCAGGTAGTAGCTTTACTATAAATTTCCTAAAACTATATAGGCTAAATTACTTGCTTGATATTTTTTTAATCAACCACATTTGGAAATTAAGCCAGAAATATACTGGAGAACTGGATTATTATGAATTTCTGAAGATTTTTTCCCTCCTTTGCTCAGTTCCAAATTTAAGACAGGAAGGTTTCTTTACAAATTAAGGTGAGAGGGTGCTAGATTAATTTTATCTTTTTGGTGATGTAAGTTTATGAAGTCCTGACTTTATGGTGAAGATTTATATTGGACTCAAACTTTGGGTGACTTTACAACTTTGGGTCCTTAAGAGGCTCTGAAAACGGAAGTTTATATTCATCAGGTTTGGCAAATATCGTTGAACTGATTCCAGTTGTTTCTCTTGCCTGCTTACTGCTTGTCATCTTTAGTCTTTGGACATGCTTACTCAAGGGCTAATTGGATACATGTTTTAAAAACATTATACTATACGTATAATTTTAATTTAAAAAATTAGAACAGTCATAGCAGATAATAGGTTCTCAATTCACATGGAAAAATATAAAAAATACTTAAGAATAACCAAGTAGTCTACCTCAATTTTTAGAAGCCCAAAATTTTGGAGACTTCTACAAAATATTGTAATAATGATTGGAAAGGTATGTGGAAGAAAGAAATTTTTAAAAGCCAAACAAAAACAAAAACAAAACAAAACAAATCCAAAAGATTTCCCATGTCAAATATTGATACTCAATATAAAGGTACAATAATTCAAACATTGCAGTATCGGTATGGAGGACACAGGTCTGGGACGGGTGAAAATCTATAAATAGAATGAAGGAAATACCAGTACATAATGTGTAATGAAGAGGACATGTGAGTTTAGTGGGAAATGAATGGTTTTAAAATAAGTGAATAATAATTTTGACTTTTACAAACTTTAATCAGGTCATCGTCTTAAGTACACATCATGTGGTCTAAATTATCAAGTACTTAAAGAGGGTTTATGTTTAAAGATTTTAAATACTAGAAGCTGTAAATCATATATGAGAGCAAACTTTATTACATAAATTTTAAGAGGCATTTTAAAATAAAAATCCAACTTGAAACCACCTGAAGAGTTATTTGCCATGCTCGCTTAAGGCCAACTGCTATCATCTCTGTTAATCAGAGTTCCTGAAAATTTGTATGAGAGAGACACTTAAGGCAACTATGAGCAAACATTATAATATTATAGAAGAAGTAATATAAATGCTTAATAACCATATTAAGGGTCTCCTATATCCATATTAGACAAAAATGCAAATCAAAGGATGAGACATGTTAGTGAGCTTTTTCACTGCTATGACCAAAGAACCTGGCAAGAACAATTTTAAGGAGGAAACATTTATTTAGGGCTCATGGTTTCAGAGGTCTTAGTCTATAGATGGCTGATTCCACTCCCATTGGGAATGGAGGTGTGGCAGGACATCATGGCAAAAGAGTGTGGCAGAGGAATGTGGCTCAGGACATCACAACACAGAAGCCTAGAGGGACCAAACTCAACACACAAAATATATACCAAAGGCATGTCCCCCACAATGACCCGCCTCCTCCAGACATATCCCGCCTATCTACAGTCAACACAGAGTTAATCCCTATCAGTGTATTAAATCCCTGATTATGTTAATGCTCTCATAACCCTGTTCCCTCTTCTGCACCTTCTTGCATTGTCTCACACATGAGCTTTTGGGGAACACCTAATATTTAAAACATAACGGGACCGGTTTTCTCTCATCAGATTGTTGAAGACAAAAAGTTTAATGACATCCTGTGCTGTTCAGCAGGAGTGAAACAAGAACTCTCGTACAAAGAATATATGCTTGAAAATTATGAAAAAAATAGACTTTTATCAAAAATGGTTTATTATGTATTCTACCTAAGGAAATTAAAACACTGCTACATAAATGGGCATATGTGCAATGATGTTATCTGAAGCACTTGTAGCCTCATTTGAAATAGCAAAAAAACTGGTAATAATTCCAGTATTAGGCTATGTTTATATTAGGGAATTTTACTTTTCTTAAAAATGTATTATGTTTCTTATTAGAAGGGTTTTCCTATTAAGTTAAAAAGGACAAGTTGCATAGTAATATGAATAGTATGATGCAATTTTTAGAGAAAAAATAGTCTCAATAATGAATGATGATATCAGAATTAAAGTTTTGTTTCCTTTGTTGATTCAATTTGAGGTAGGGTGAAGTGAAGTTATAACAGTTTTCCTCATAAATATCCATTAAGCAGTGAGGTTTCAAGGTAATATGTGGCAGGCCCTATATTAAAATTTTACTATGTTACGAAGAGTGAAAGATCCAGTCTTTTTTTTTTAACCAAATGACTGATAGTTTTAAAAGTTTGTTGCTATAAATGTTTGCTAATATATGAAAGTTTGTTAATATATTTCCACACTAATCTGAAATGCCACCTATGTACTTACTTACATAATTATTTGTGTATCTTTCCAAATTTCTATTTGTTCTGTTCATCTGTATGTGAGAGGACCCAAGCTGTTTTAATTACTATGCTATGCAATTTATTTTATCATTGACTATAACCATCCCCAATATTATGGATATTTTCAAAATATTGTGGCTTTTCTTTACATATAAAACTAGCTTTATAAACTGAAACTCTACAGAATTATTATTGAGCACCCTGTTCAGACAATAATAAAATACTAATTTCAAATTACTAATGCAAATGTATGCACCTCTTGCCTAATTAATTTATCAGTTGATGTGACTATTAGCTGAATTTCCAGAATCCAGTCTTTAATTTTAATGTATAACTTCCTAGTACTGAATCTGATAAATTGTATAATACTAAATTTACTAGTATTAACGACAATGGCCTGGGATATTATTTTCAAAATGTCATGTCTTAATTAATGTGCTGAACAAGATAGATGGGTGCAACATTGTCTGTTGAATCATTCATGCTCATGTAAAATCTATCTTGTTTTATTTGGTAATATATGTTTTTGAGATTTTAAAAGGTTACATTTTTACTATTAATCATAGATGATATAATGGTTACTGCTTTTCTTCAAATTTATTTCAGTAGTATACATGGATGTTTAAATCCAAAAGGCTTGTTACTCATAGCAAATCTTAGTCGATTTTAAATTACAAAACATAAGCAATATGGAATTGGAAAGTAATGTTTATATAAATGGGTATTTTCATTGTATGTCTGAAATTGATTTTATGTGAAAGAAGTAATACCATGTTTGTGGTTATGCCTTTATAAATATTCAATTTAAATTATTTTAAAAATAGACTAATGATGTATAATGTGTACATATGTAAATTAAGTTGAAATTGTAACTTTTCTTTAGTAATTCCAAGACAGTAATCTGTGTAAACACGTGTGCATTTGAACACATATAAACACATTAGGTATTTTTCTAATATTAATAATTAAAATCAGTGTAATAGAATCTAGACCAAAAGGAATTTTAACCTAGCTAATCATTCCTCTGTATGTAAAAGAAATTTTAAATCCTGTAAAGCTGACTATCCCAGATCATACAGCTGCTTGAATGTATAGGTGGATATTCCAGAATTCTTGTCCAGTGTGCTTTGGTCTGTTTCACACTACGCTGTATACGTGAATAAATATGTCACAAATTAGTTTTGAAATATAAAGGGCTAAATGACTTATTTGTTATCATAACAAAACTCTATAAATACTACTGACATCTGGAATGTTAGGTAAAATGTATAACATGGTAGACTTCATGTTAATGAAATTTGAGTTGAGTATTTTGAAAACCAATTTGATAAAGAATTTTAATTAAATTTTTACAGTCAATACTAATTATATTTTTGAAAGTATTCATAGGTTTAAACTGATGGACTTTGAAAAGATACTTTATTAGGAAATCTATCCATACCCATATATAATATAATAATACACTGCTGTATTTATCACACCATTCTGTCTATTAAGAATTCTCTCATGTTCTTGGCAATAAAGATCACCCCTCAAGAAATAGTCTGATTATTTTTTAACACAAAAGAAAATTGTGATGTGATTTTACAGTTGATAATGTCATAAATAACCAGGTAACCAAGTATGTGTGTGATTATTAAAAAAAATCTTCACATTGTGCACAAATGTGGTACATCTTTTCATTTCTATGGTTGTGCACAATGTAGGTTCATACCATTCGTGTAATCATCAAAATGCAGTCTGTAAAACTAAAAAAAATAAAAAGAATATAATATGACACATTTGGAAAACTTAAGACTATGCCATAGGAAAATAGTACAAGAAAAAGAAAGTATTTACAAAGTTAAGGATTAACAAAGCTAAATAAGAAAAATAATCCATAGCATGTATCATTTCACAATGCAATAACAATTTATCCCAATATTGAAAAGATACTAAAATAAATCATCACTCTATTAAACTTTTGCTTAAAAAAATCTTCACACGTTTATTTGGAAAGGAGAATTTTTGAGGACTCTATTTGTATCCACTGAATACTATTGTGTGTATGCATGTATACATTGTATACATACATATATATGTGTGTGTTCTGTGTATGTATGATACTGAATTTGCTTTTTAAAATCTGAGGTGAGAATATTTGAGCAATTTTTATCTTCAGTATATAATTTTGCTATTACATGTTTTTGTTATTGAGGACAAAATAATTTGATAAATATGAATCTTCATATTTTATAACATTTTTTTAACAGACCAAAAAAACAATGACAGCAAACTCCAGTTTTTATCTTTGTTATCAAACACTCAACCAGTCAATTTTAAATTAAATCAGAGATGAAATCATTCTCAATTATTGATGAGAATTTAGGAGCATGTGTGTGCAGCTTTATTCTTTTGTATAACGTCAATGAACAGGTGGAAATATATGAATTATAATAATACATCCAGATACTCAATTCCCACTTCAAAATCTTAGAAACCAAATGCTCTTTTATTATGTAGTGTGTGTTTGTGTTTTTGTTCAAGTAAGAAGAATCACATTTGAGCCATAATTCTGATTATTATGAAGATCTACTATTTAATTGTACTGTTGTGTACTATTTAAATGTACTATTTATTTAATTTAATTGGTTGAAATGAAAAATAATCCGAGTTAAAAATTAAACTTGCAATATAATAGAGAAAAAATTTCAATATTTTAAAAATGTTTTTAGTTGTATGTAAGTGGACACAATAGCTGTATTTTATTTATTTATTTTGATTTGGTGCTGAGGATCAAACCCAGTGGCTCATACATGATAGGTAAGTAATCTACCGCTGAGCTACACCCCCAGCCCCTCAATATTTTTAATGTAAGATATGAATGAGAGATTTTCAATGTTAGTCTCACTTCATCTTTCGATCATTTCTCAAATTAAAACGTTCTCCTTTGCTTGTAGGTTGTGAAACATTTATGAATGGTACTTACAGAATTCTAAACAATTTTTTTCCTTAGCTCTAATGATCATTAGCTCTGACATCTTTGTTTACATATTTGAGTTGGTCTTTTGATATAGAAAACCACCCTCTCTCCATGCTGTCAATTAATTAAATCATGAACTAAGATAAATTATCTTACAAAGACCCTGCCATACATTAGATTAACTAATCTTCATCCTCTTATTTCCTTGTTCATGTTTCTTTTTAACCCATTAGGAAAGAAAACCTTATCTCATTAAAGTTTTCATAAAAAGCTATTGGATTTTATTTGTATTATTTTCTCTGGTTAAAGTGTGCTTTTACATTTTAACAACAGATGTTTATATTATTTGCTTCATTCAAAAACTTTGAGGCATTTTATCCTCTTTGCATCTTATACTAGTAGATCATTGGTAAATGGTCATCAGTACTGTTTCTAGTATTTAAACTTCACATGTGCAGGCAAGGATCATAAATTATATATGATCTCTTGCCTTAATAAAATAAAACATTAATAAAATACACGTGTCAGAAAAATGCAAACCCATCATGAATATACAAACACATTGATTAGAAGACTGTCATAGAGATGAAGAACATTCTAGTATTATTCCTCTAATTGGAAAATGGCTAAAATACTGGTAAAACTTTTTTTGTTGTTCTTTGAGCAATTATATTGAAGTCTGACAAGGATGAATTTGGGTATAGATGAAAGTTTTATTCTGTTTAAAATGTTTGGAGACAATACTGATTCTTCTTGCTTATGTAGCCTTGTCAAAAGATCTCTCACATATTTGATGATTAAAGATTGGGTATATGTACACACATATACTAGGTTGTTTTGAGTGACTCATGGGGAAAGTTGTAACTTCTTAAGTCTATTACATAGGGAAGGGGAATGGGTGCAGAAAATAGGAGTAGATGTGGCATTTTATTTATCTGTTATAAAGTACTGTGCCCCATTTTTCAGACCTTCATGTCATTTCGTTTTTTTTTTAATGGCCTCGTAAATTGATATTCCCTTTCTCTCTGTACTTTCTAGTATTATTTACATCACTGCCCTTATTCTAATTCCCAATATAAGCTCCCTTATATTAAAGTCTTAAACTTATAAGATTAACATTTGAAGAAAGCCTTTTTAGGAAGAAAAATGCTAAGAGGGAGGTTAGAGGAATGACTTAAGTCCATTAAATTTTCTGTGCTACATAATGAAATCAGCATCATATATGTACCAGTTGCAAAGAAACATATAATGTAATTATGACCAGTGAAGAAGACATTTTAATCTGCATTTCTCAAGTAGGAAACTGAGGCTTAGAGATCTCACATTTCCTTCCACCCATAATATTGTTTTATTATGACTTATGCAGAACTCAAATATAGGAATATGTAACTCCAAAGCCGGTGTGTGTGTGTGTGTGTGTGTGTGTGTAGTTTTTTTAGACTAACATCTTAGGACAGGAAAAAATTATTTTCTATCATACTTATATAGTAATTGTCTTACACATTTTGATTTAATCGAGACAAGTTAAACTAAATTCATAGCTCTAAAAATCTAATTACGTTGCATAAAATGTACTAAAATTTAGTATATGTAAGCTATAAAACAGGGTTTTTTGAGAATAAAACTATTGAAGTGTATTCTTATCTTCCCATTTGTCCTTATATGATTGTGAATATTATGAGGGCAGACATTTCTGTGTATTCTATCCATATTGTATCTCCAATCACCTTTGCCAGATATCTGAAGACCCATAGGTTGTACATTGACAGCTTGACAGTGTGAGTGTGCTTTGTGCTTCTGTTTTCTGTGTGTGCTGCTTAAGACATTTTATATTCCATTAATGTACACCAGTATGTTCATCATTAGATAGCTCAAGCCAGAAATATAAGTAATGTTAATTCTCCCTTCTCACACATGCAAACTTACTGAAGTTTAGCCCATGTATTTTTTAAATGCAACAGATTGGAGTTTATCTTGGAAGGGTGCTTCCATCTGTGAAAACTGTCCCTGGAAGAAGGAAGAACACTTTAAAATAAATCCACCAGCTGTATTGATAATCTTGTAGTGATATGAAGGCCTGAATATGATAGGACTATTTGTTAAATTGGTTATACCATATGACAGGAGAGCTGGCTCCTGAGGTTTTTGTTTCTGATAATGACTTTAAAAATCATTAAATTGTGGAGGAATGACACTAATGTAGTTTTAAGCTATCATTTTGAAATAAAAAGCAAAGAATAAGTTATTTTAAAATTAACTCACCTAAATTGCATGCATTGTGCCAAAAACATGCTTTGAGAATATTAAGGACCCATCGAAAATTCGATACCTGCCAAATATGACTAAATTAGTGGGCTTGTTTCAATGCCTATACTTTTGTGCTGATTTGTAAACAACCACCATTTCAAATATCACTTTTTTCTTTTGTATTTGTGTTAAAAGAAGAAATGAAAGTTTCACATTTTATGCCTAAAATGACTCTGCGCCCTAAAGATCAGGTGTTTATCTTGTATCCTTCTTAACATAGCCCTGTACATTTTTCTTCCCACAATGGAACACTAAAATGCTTGTGATTGATAGAATAGCATGAAGAAACCAGTTGAAGTGCTGTGTATTTTCTAGAAGGAGACTACTGGGGTGTCTATAAAGTACCCTTCTTGATTTAAATTTTCTAGCCTTTACTTTTAAAAAGGTTGAAGAGCTCACAGAATAGAAGTAAGCCTCTTGTGTAGAAGGAGGACTCAAAAAATTGCACCACTTGCTATGAGAGAGAATTGGTATTGATCTTGTTCTCTATGGGAAGAGTTGAGGAGGCCTTCGCCTTCTGAAAGGTTTCTGAATGTCTTCAACTCTGAGTACCCAGATCTCTAAACAATGGACTTGCCTACATATCTTCACAGTTATCTGAGAGAGTGGATTGCCAAGGTGACCTCTGAATCTTTGTTGATTATTGGCTCAACCCAGTTTCAAAACCAGCTTCTGTTTTCTGTGATTCATGCTGATGCTTCCCTTTTTCTAGGCATCCTTGTGCTATCTTCCGTACATGCCTTCTCTTTCCAGTCCCTTCCTGAGACTTTTCACATTATCTCTTCAATAATTTCCTACTTAATCCCTTAATTCTTGAAACCCTTCTTTTAAAGATCTTCAATTAAATACAAAACCCTTAGTTTAGCAGTCAGTATTCACCATAATTTGGTCTAAGCACAATTTTCTAATCATCTATTCATCTTTTCCTAAGTAAATGAAGTATTCCAACTACATTGCCAAATGATAACACCAATTTCTTCTTGGAATTTTCTTGAATATTTACTTCTATCAATCCAGATGTCATTCTGTCTCATCTTTTAGCTCTGTTCCACCCAGAGTGATTTTGATTGTCCCCCATTTAAAGCTGATGCTGAACACCTTAATCTGCATGACTCCTTCTGTGATGCTGAAGCATCTCCAAGCCAGAGAGCATATATTTGCTTTTTATGTCGTTTAAAGCCCATTATGCTTTTGGCTTTAAAAAGCATCCCATAATCATTATAAACTTTTAAAAATATAAAATCTTCCTACAAATTTTGTTTTGCTGCAAGGGCTACATTTGTCTTCATGAGAATGTAGATGTATTATTAGGCAATCTCATGTCTGATGACATGCAGTGGTATATTAGACTCTAGTAGTTTGACAGCTACAGCAAATCATGAACCATAAGTATAATTTAAAATATTTTATTTGTTGTGTTTATACGATATGTATCTCTTTTTCTTCTAGTATTATCATTTTACATGTAATTTTGAAACTCAAATTGGGGCTCATGAAATAATCACTATTTTTATGGAAAAATGCTTGGGTGTTTAATTGGTTTATATTATTTATTTTGGGGGGAGTGTGTACTAGGGATTGAATTCAGGGGCACTTAACCACTGAGCCCCATCCCCAGCCCAATTTTGTATTTTATTTAGAGACAGATTCTCATTGAGCTATTTAGGGCCTTGCTAAATTGCTGAGGCTGGCTTTGAACTTGTGGTCCTCCTGCCTCAGCCTTCAGAACCGCTGGGATTATAGGCATGTGCCACCTTGCCCGGTCAGTTTATATTATTTCTATGATATTTGTTTGTTTTCTTATTTTTTATGTATTACAAGGATACTTCTAATTAGGCAATATGAGTTTTAGTCAGTGAGTCAATCAAAATATTTGTTAATTCTGTCAGATTTCCTAAAATGTCAAGTAAGAGAAGGAAGGAAGACTGACCAATGACTGAGATTATCTCTAGCAGTGATTAACTGCTCAATTGCAGTTACTAGTGAGGTGATTAATGGGCTTAGGCAGCACCTGGAATGTCTGCTTAGGGACAGACTGATTAATTTTAAAAGTTAGTAATTGTTCTTCTTGGCCGTTATTGAGTAAAATAATCCAAAATCCTCAATTAGGCCAAGAAGATGACTCTATCCTTTTATTATCATACTAAATAATTGTTTAAATACAAGGGACATAAAAATACTACTTAGTTTTCTAAGGAAAAGGACAATTGGCTGACTCTGCTATTTAATATTATTTAAAAGTTCAGATTGTAAGTTTACATGTTCACTTGTAGATTTGTGTCCAGTACAGAAGAAAAAATTCCTCCAAAGTTATGTGTCATTGTCTAATTTTTTATCTAATCTAGCAATTTTAACAAAATATTCATTTATTGAATTGTCTAAATAATCCCTATTACCTCAAATGCACTTTATAAAATATAACAAAATGAGATAAAAGCTACATGTCCTATGTTTATGTAAATGAGTTTGATGAAGTCAAGTATTTTTGCAGAGTTGTAACAACTATCACAATCTGAGAATATTTTTTATTACTTCTAAAAGAGACCCTATTATCAGTCATTCTCCATTTTCTGTCAGACTCCCCAGGCCTAGGAAGACACTACTCTGCATTCTATATTTTTCCCTACTGGACAATGAATAAAAATGGAATCACATAAAATGTGATCTGTTCTGAATGACTTCTTTCACTTAGCATAATCTTATCAAGATTCATCTGTGTTATTTATCATTACTTCATTAAAGTATGTATCAGTACTAAATTGTTTTCTCCACATCAGCAATGTATAAACATTCCAGTTTCCCTTTATCACTATCACTGCCAAAATTTTTTATTGTTTATCTTTTTACCAGTAGCCATCCAAGTGGATGAGAAGTGTTACTTCATTTTGGTTTTGTTTGTATTTATTTGATGGCTTCTGACTATGAGCATATTTTCTTGTGCTTTTTGGCCACATAGATATCTAGTTCAGAAAAACATTTTCTGATCCCTTGCCCATTTTGAATTAGATTACTTTTCTTTTTATTATTGAGTTGTGAATGTTAGTATACTCTGTATACAAATCCCATTTCATATATATGATTTGTAAATATTTTGTCCTATTCTGTAGATTCTGTTTTCATTTGCTTGGTAGTGCCCTTTCAAATACAAAAGTTTTTAATTTTAGATAAAATGCAATTTTGCTGCTGTTTTTTTGTGCTTTATCTAAGAAACCATTACCTAATCCAACATCATGAAAATGCACTAGAGAAAGACCACAATGAAAGGAATTGTGGGATAACAGTCACCTAATTGAATATAAAACATGTTTTATAATGTAATGGGCTATCTATGTGCCCTCAAACATTGAAAACAATATGTATGTTTCCTTTTCTTTTAACTTTCAAACTTAAAATTTTATTTGTTTTATCTGTGAGACAAAGGACATGAATCAACTCAATTTTAAATCACCTTGTTTCTAACAGTGCCAAGATTTTGTTCCATTTTAATTTTGGTTTTTGTTATTGTTGTTATTTTTTTTTCTAATTTTTATTTTTGCCAATCCCCCCAAAAAACAAAGGTTGAATGTTTTCCCTGATAAGTGGATAATGATATGTAATTGGGTTGGGGGTTGGGGGATGAGAGAAGAATGGAGGAACTTTAGATACGTAGAGGGAAATGAGAGGGGGAAGTGGAAGGGGTATGAAAAATGGTGAAATTAGACAGACATCATCACCCTATGTACATGCTTGATTACATGAATGGTGTGTGTTTCTTTATGTATATGTGCAAGACTGGATTTTACTTGAGTAAGAGCACTGTAACTAGATTTTACATAGTACCAAGCCTTGGACAACATAATTTAGTATGAATCCTGACTTACCTGCCACTTACCCTCTCTTTGATCCTTGGCCAATTGTCTGCTTTTCCTACCTCAGTTTCATTAGTTATGAATTGAATTTCATTCCACATTCCTACTATGCATTTAGAAATGAAGAGCCATTCTTATATGTCACACATAACTGGTGGATGGTGGAGAATCACACCAAATAAGACAATATTGTTAAGCCATTGTGAGTGTTGTTAAAAACCTATTTTAAGTTCTATTTTTGAGTATTTAGTTCAAAATGACAGTTCTATTTTTTTACATATATTTCAGTATTCTGATGATATTTTCAGTTTCCTTCCATTTTTTATTTTCTTAAATTTACATCAAGATTATTTTAAATCTTTCTTTTAACTTTAATTTATTGATAACCCATTTCTCCTGTTATCAATTGATTATCGTATATTTTGTCTTTTATTGTATCTATAAAGTTTCAATAGAGTACTCTATAGCTTATATAATGAGAGATGGATGAGGATAAGATGAAATAAAGATCTTCCTAAGTGCTGAGAAGTACTAAGTCAACAAATAGTGAACATCATTGGTATTTTTCTTATTATCACCAACATTTGTGCTTATCACCAATATTTGTGTTTATCACCAAGTGTTTGTTTTCGAGGGTTTTCATTTGTTTTTCCATAGAAATAGTGTGTTTATTCTCAAATATTTTAAAATTATCTTAAAACCAGTGAAAAGCAGTTTGTATTGATGCTGTTATGTTAAATATTTTCTACCCACACTTTTCTTAAAATATTTTTGTAATAGTTTATGATTTATAGAAAATTATTAACAGTGTTACAGAGAATTCCCTATACACCTGCAGTAATCTTCATTATTAACTTCTTACATTAGTATGGCACATTTGTTACAATCAATAAAACCATGTTAACTAAAATTCCTACCTTATTCAGATTTCCTGAATTCTTGCTTAATGTTCTTTCCTTGATGTAGTATCATTACTAAGAAAACATGTTATTTTTTTTAATGTACCTTATGTTCCTCTTGACTATTCCAGCTTCCCAAACTTTTTCTTTTTTTAACGTTCTTCACAATTTTCAGTGGTACTAGTCAGTGCCAATGTTTGCTTATGATTAGAGGAATTATAATATTTACTCCCAGATATTCAGTTTATCACTTGTTCTTTATTCAGGACATAATAGTGTGGTTGTCCAATTTATGAACAAATTTAGGTTCTAAAAATTATTGAGAAAATGAGAAGCATTCTAAGCTATTCTATAATAGTAAAATGTAGGCAAAGGCATGGTGAAAGATGAATTTGTTGAAATCTAGGAGTCTATGTAAAATACGCTTCATCTGCGTCTTTGGTTATTGGCATGATTCTGAAGGCTGTTAATCAGCACAGAGTGTCATAAAATAAATATCCCTAGATAAGCCAGGCAACATGAAGGGAGAGAGAGTTCTGACTGTTTTTAATATAGTTACATGAATGAGGATCTTTTTTTAAGTTGTTAATTTAACATTTAGATTTTAAGCTTGTTCAAGGAATGCTACCTGATTTATTTTTGTTAAAAGTGAAAAGAAGAATTAAGAGCAAGAAAATGGCTTATGAGTAAAAAGTTTTACAGATATTTATTTTTAAAATTTCATTTCTCTGCAATTGATTATAGTTTTATCAATATACTATGTAATAGATTTTGCTATGTTTCAGGCACTCTTAGTTGTTCATTTATGGCTCCTAATGGTGAATAATATTATGATATGTACTTCTTACCTACATCTTAACATCTTGATTTTCAGTCTAGTTACCTAACAGAAGAGATGTTTGTCATGTTTGATGTTTAACGTACACTATTACAAAATTTTATTTTTTATTTTTTTTGCAGAATTATTATGGAGCTGCTAAGATGATTTTTTCTGACAACCCACTTGGTCTTACTTGTGGAATGGTATGTCCTACTTCAGATCTCTGTGTAGGAGGATGCAACTTGTATGCCACTGAAGAAGGACCAATTAACATTGGTGGACTCCAGCAGTTTGCTACTGAGGTATGTAAGAGGTGCATGTGGTTCTACCTGCTCTGCTGCCGAACATACCTTTAATCCTTGGTGCTTTGTCATTCTCAGCATATTTAGTGTCATGCACAACTGAAAGATTAATGATTTTATAATAAGCAGTGTTTTTATTCAACAACTTGGCCATAATAATGAAAGTTTACAAAACCATATGTCAAATTATTTGCAATCCCAGCAGGTTATTAAAATGCTTTGAAAGTATATAAAATGGATGATATAAAAATAGAAATTATTCATGGAAGAGTAGCAAGGAAACCCTATTATGAAAAGGCTATCTTCCTTAATCAATTTTTTCCCCTGAAACTCTCTCTGATCTTATAGATTGGAAGCAGGTCTGTTATTTGAATAAATATTTATAATGAAATGAATCTAAGGATTTTTCCCTAATATTTAATGCCATAAACTTTGGTCCTGGGTTTCTCTTTTATGACTCTTTGTAAATTACTCATTGTCTGGTGCATCCTTATATTCTCTGGGGTCTCATATTTTGAATCAACTAATAATTCCCATGTATCATTTAAATGATCAGCTTATATGACTTTACAGTAAGATTTTATAATCTTAAGGGACTAGTTAGCTAGATGACTGAATTACCTACACTAGAGTTTTAGTTAATGACTTATTGTTTTGGTCAAGTTAAATACAACATATTGTTTGCTTTAGACCCCTTCCTAAAATATGTCTGAAGCTTAAGTCTCACTTTGCTTTCAGTAATAAATCAGGGTTATTCCCTCCCTGCTTTCTGACAGGTTAATTCTATGGAAAGGCTCATGGGAATAAGAAAATAGAAACAATTTGAGGTCGTGAATTGTTGCAATAAATTCTTGGATTTAATTTCTTTTCTTACCAAATTCAAAACTGCATTACACTTACATGACCTGTGCAAAGTATCATCTTTATAACCTGAGAAAATCCTTACTTGATGGACAAGATTCACTTGAATTCCTCCCCATCTCCCTTTGAGAACCTATTGCCTCTTCCTTAAACCAGAGCAAAAGTTCACAGGATGCAGTAAATGAGAGGCCATGTGATAAGAATGTGAGCTAACACTACATTTCAAAATGATACAACTTAAAGTGATATCATTCATTAGTAACTATTCTGGACATGAGAAAGAAGGGACAGGGAGAGAGAGAGGGAGGGAGAGAGAGAGAAGAGAAACACTATCCCTTTGGGAACTTTCACTTGGTTTTAATGAGCTTTTGTTATCCCTTCCTGTGTTTATTTGAAGGTCTTTATAAGAGTTTCAAACATATTCTCTCGACTCTACAAAATTCATCAGAAACTGAGTAAAATTCACCATGTGGCCACATTTAGGACTTTCCATAATGAAGAGAGTTAAACATAGACTAGGGCGGCACTAAATTCATGTTAACTTAATGAAGAACTTTAGAAAAGAATTTATCTTCCTATTTCATTCCAATTATACTCTGTACTTTCGACATAACTGTACTTTTAATATCAAATAATTAATAAACATATCCCTGGAAGAACTACATATTAAAGCTTTCCATTATTATTTTTTAAAATGTTAGCCAGTAAAGGATACTGGCTTAGAAAGGGTATGTTTTAGAAAGTCCTATATTTTCAAGGTCACTGTGAGTTCTACTTAAATTTATCTCACTGTCAAAGTTGTTATTAAGATAAGGAAAACATGAAGACCATAAAATTCATTAAAAAAGTACAAAGTAAAAAATATAATTATTATCAGATATTTGACATGAGTATTTCAAGTTGGCGTATAACATGATGCAAATAATTTTATGTTTTGATTGTTTGATAAAATAGTGATTGATTTTTGACCTTTAAAGAAATACAAATCTATATTTCAACCAAATTAAGCAAAGGTTAGGAAAGCAGACTAAAATATAAAAATATTTTTAAAAATTGTTTTTCCTATAACTTATAAGTGATTTTTAAAATATCAACTCGGCAGTCTGCCATTATCGGTTAGCTCCATACCTTATACTTCTCCATTTGAACATGAACATGTGATTGGGAGGTACTGTAGTGGAAAAGAATAAATTGCACAAAGGATACCTTCAGTAGAATCAGGAGGCCAGCTGCTTTTCCCCACTGCTCCTGTCCTGTGTTTTCATTGCCCTTTGCTATTCCCACATCTGCAGTGTGATGACTGTGACCTTGCTTCACATGCTGTTGTTTGCTTTTGCAATGAAGGACTGATTCTGACTCTGTAGGAGGCAGTTTGTCCTAGTAGCAATATTGTAATCCTATAATAGTACAGCTTCCGCAACTTGGAAATAATAGTTTGGCTTGTAGTTTTAATCTGATGATGGTTTTTGAATTTCTCTGCGCAGATACAGCCATTGACAGCTTTATTTTGTAAAGCATTTGAGTACTTAATAGAATTTTTAAGAAATCATATCTTCGTTATATTTAATAGACCAACTAGATTTTCATTGCCTCTCAAATTTAATTAATGAATTGTAGGAAAGGGAGAAAGAAATGAGAATGAACTTTTTACCTATTGCCTAACGTTTGGAAAAATGATTTTAAATAGAAAACTTGATGCATGTCAAACCAGTTCACTGCTACTGATATTAGAGAATTATAGAGACATTGAGAAAAATTAAATTTAAAATTTCAAACTTCTAATGTTTAACCAATGTTAAAATGAATGAAGGCCAGAAAATTGGTACTAAAAATTACTTCCTCAGTTCTGACTTTTTAGGAATATATTAAATTTTGAAATTGGTATCTGAATACAGTATTTTTCAAATAAACTTTCTATGAGATTTTTTTTCTAATACCAAATATACTGTCTAGTATGATATATTCCTGTTGGCACTATATATTTATTTAGTTATTATAAATGGAAGTAACAAATGGAATTACAGACTGAAACAAGTGACTCATTGGGAAAAGTTACTTTTTAGATTGTCCTTTAATTGTATCTTTTAGCAGGTTTTTTAAAGTATCACTTCTGTATTAGTCAACTGCATTTCTGTGACCATAATACCAAATGAAAACAACTTAGAGTAGGGAAAGGCCATTTTGGCTTATGGTTTCAGAGATTTACTCCACAGTGGGCCCACAATGAAGCAGCATATCATGGCAGAAGGGCATGGTGAAGGGAAGCTGCTCAGGACATGGCTGCTGAAAAGCAAAGAGAAATTAGGGAAGGGACCACAGGGAAGATGATCCCCTTCAGGGCATACCCCGCTAACCCCCCTCCTCCAGCCACATTCCATCTGCCTACTATTACCACCCAGTTAACCCATTCAAAGTAGAATGGACTGATTGAGTTATAGATGTCACCATCTATTCATTCCACCTCTGAACATTCCTGCATTAATACAGGAGCTTTTGGGGGAATACCTCATATTCAAAGCATACCAATATCTCCTCTGAATTACCTGGCTCTTTCCCCATTAGCAAGAATTAAATGCAGTTTTTTTCATGTAATTGACAAAATTTATTTTGTTGAATTTGTTTCAAGGCAAACATATGTAACAGAAAAAGCAGTAAATGCCTTCATAGCTCCTTCCCCATCAAATAAGGTGATTAATTGCTTAATCTGGTCTATATTTTATATGTACCCTAACAAATAATTGTAGAATTAGTGTGAATTTCTACAGTGAATATTGAAATTTGGAAACACTTTGATTTTTCGCCATTCAGCTTTTTTGTCACTGAATTTATAATTTGTATTCTTTACCTATTGTGTGACATAGTTGTGATAGAAGAATATAAATCTATAACATCCCCCACCCACTCAGCAAGTACAGGGTCAGTTTCCTATATGAAAAAACCAGTACTCCAAGACATTTAAGGGTATAGTTTATTTCTAGCCTGGTTTGTAATGACTCCAGTTTCATATAACATGATCATATGTATGAATTTGTCTGCTTGTATTTTGAGGGGTTGCTTCTTATTCGTTCACATTGACATATCTTTATATCCATGCAGTGATATAAATTATTAATTGTTACAATTTTTTCTGGTTTGGATTTGAGGTGTGCCTCAAAAGCTAACCTGTGAGACAATGGAAGAATGTTTAGAGAACAAATGATTGGGTTGTGAGAGCATTAACCCAATCACTGAATTAATCCTCTGATGGGATTAACCAAGTGGAAACTAAAGGCAGATAGGATATGGCTGAAGGATGTGGGATAGGGGGTCATGTCTTTTAGGGTATATATTTTGTGTTTGGCAAGTGGAGCCTCTCTATGCTTCTTGATCATCATGTGAGCCTCTTCCATTTGCCACACTTTTCTTCCATGATGTTCTGCCTCACCTTGAGCCCCAATAAATGGAGTCAGCCTTCTATGGACTGAGACTTCTGAAACTGTGAGCCCCTAAATACACGGTTTCTCCCCTAAAATTGTTCTTGTCAGATCTTTTAGTCACAGCAGTGAAAAAGCTGAGTAAAACAATTTTATAATACATTTTGATATCTTATAGGATATTTTGATTCTTACACTCCTTGAGAATTTTCTTGATTATCCCTGGGCCTTACTACATAACATGAAGATGATATTTTTCTGTAGACTTAAATAATGTATTTTTCCAATGGTCTATAAGCTTTTATTATTATTTTTTATTCAGTGTAGACACTGTTGTAGTCATATTGACCAGTAAAAATGAAATAAAAATGTGCTAATGCAATTCAAAGAGCCAGGTGTTATGAGATAAAATTCAGGAACATTTCATTGCTTAAGTTACATTAATATTTTTTCCAATTAAACATTAAGATAGTTTGACTAATTGTCAATGAAGAAGAAACATATTAAGTTAAATTAGTATATGACTATTTTAATAGGCAAATCTTATTTCCAGCATACCTTCACTTGGATATGGAGATGACTCATGTCTTGAACTTTTGACTTCTGTGGTTATATTTGAGGAGATTATAAGAATATGCAACATAATCAACAATATAGATAGCATACCCTTTCTCAAATAATGTATTTCTATGATATATCCCATCTATCAAATAGAAAAATAGAGAGAAAAGGAGAAAATTAAGTGCAGGGCCAAATTAAAACTAATCACCAAAAAGATGAGTCTGCATAAACTAAAATATGAGATTGGATATACTCTAGCTGTATGTTTATGTTGATTGTTTTATAAGTAAGATAGTTAAATGATGGAGGTACTTTGGAAAATGAGCAAGGATATTATTGATGATTATTTTAGTGCAGCACACACCAAATAAGACCATCCCAAATGAATGATTTTTGTGAATACGCAGTGTAATAAACCTCCAGTAGGTAAGAATTCAATTAGTTAACCAAACATTGAACATTAATTAGAGACTAAGTGTTGTTGTAGGCAGCTTCTAAACTATGGGTCCTTGGTTCAATATGCACAAATCAATAAATGTGATAGGACACATCAGCAGAATGAGAGACAAAAACCATATGATCATCCCACTAGAGGTAGAAAAGGCATTTGATAAAATTCAGTATCAATAATTAGATATAGAAGGAGCATAGCACAGTATAATAAAGACCACAGAAATAACATAATACTAAAGGCTGAAAAACAAAAAGCTTTTCTTTAATGACTTGGTTAAAAAAACACCCACTGTCTCTACTTTTATTTAACTTTATATCCAGCCAGAGTGATTAGGCAAAAGAAAGAAAGAAAGAACATTGAAATTGGGAAAGAGAAAGTCAACATGTCAATGTTTGCAAATGACATATATAGAAAGTTCCAAAGACTCCAACAAAAAATTATTAGAACTAATAAATTAAGGAAATTTCAGGATAAAAATAATTACATTTAAAATTGGTAGCTTTAAAAATAAATAAATAAATAAAATAAAATTGGTAGCTTTTATGCAACAATAGCTAATTATCTGATTGGGAAATCAAGAAAACAAAAATGCCCTTTAGAATGCCTATCAAAAAACATTAAAGTACCTAGAGACAAATTAAACCAAAGAGGTGAAAAAGCCACACAAAAATGTAAAGATGTCTCATGTTCATGAGTAGGAAGAATCAGTGTTGTTAAAATCCTATACCCAAGTGATTTACATATTTAATGCAAATCCTATCAAAGAACCAATGACATTCTTCCAGAAATAAAAAAGACAATCCTTAAATGTGTGTGGAACATCAGAAAGCCCTTATTAGTCTAAGCTATCTTAAAACAAAACATAATAAAACAAAACAAAAAACAGAGGGCATTATATTACTACCTGACTTTAAAATATACTATAAATTGATAGTAAACAAAGCATAATAGTATAGGCATAAAAAAATCACAGAAAGCAGTCAACCAGAATATAGAAACTAGAAATGAAGCCACAAATCTAGAGCCAATGGATATTCAACAAATGTACGAGAACACCTATTGCTGAGAACATTTATTAAAGAAATGATGGTGCTTTTAATAAACACTGCTGGGAAAATTGAATAATTGGATATTCACATGCAGAAGAAAGAAAACAGATCCCTAGCTCTCATCAGTTTCAGAAATCAACTCCAAATGGATTAAAGGTATAAATTTAGGAGCTGAAACTATGAAAATATTACAAAAACACATGAAGAAAACCTTAAGACACTGGAATGGGCAAGATGATGATGATTTGAACAAGACCCCAAAGTACAGGAAACAAAGCAAAAATAGATAAATGAGATGACATCAACAACAGAGCAAAGAGACCACCTACAGAGAGGGGAAAATATGTGCAAGTTATAATTCTGACAAGGGTCAATAGCCAAAACATTCAGAAGACTCAAAAAACTCAATAATGAAAATAAATAACAATTAAAATATGAGCAATAGACCAAAGTAGATAGTTTTTAAAAGAGACGTACAAATGACCTACAGATAGATGAGAGCATAATTAACATCACTGATTATCAGGGAAGTGCAAATCAAAATCACAGTAACATATCACTTCATTTCAGAAAGTATGGTTATTATCGAAAACACAAATGATAATAAGCACTGGTGAGAATTTGAAAAAAAAAAATAACCCTTACAATAGTGCTGGTGGGAATGTTAAGAATTACAGCTATTGTGGAAAACAATATAGAGGTTCTTTAGAAATTTAAAAATAAATCGACTCTATGTTCTAGTAGTCTTATTACTGGGTGTATATCTAAATGGAATGAAATTAGAATGTCAGGAGATATCTGTACTCCTGCTTACCGCAACACTGTTTGCAGTAGCTATGAAATGAAAACACTCTATGTGTCCATCCACTGATGAATAGACAAATAATATGTCATACTAGTATAAAGGAATACTCCTCCATCATAAAAATAAGAACATCTTGTCTTTTGTAACACCATGGATGAAACTGGAGTTAATTTTTTTAAGTGAAATAAGCCAGTCACAGAAAGACAAATATTGCTGGATCTCACTCATATGTGGAAGCTAAAGAAGTTGATCTCTTGGAAGTTGAGAGTAGAATTATGTTCACCAGGGGATGGAGAGAATAGGAGGGTTGGGGGAGAGATATGAGGGGATGGCCGGGGGGTATGAAATTATAGTTAGATAAAAGTAAGGAATTTTGATGTGCTGTTGCAAAGAAGGATGACTGTAGATAATTACAATGTATTGTATATCTCAGAAAGCTAGAAGAATGTGATGTTTTTACCATCAGGAGATAGGTTTGTTTCAATTCATTTAAACATAACATGATGTACACATGTATCAAACTATCACATAGTACCCCAAATTCATACCATCTTAATGTTTTTAAGTATCAGTTAAATATAAATTTAAATAAACAACATGTAACCGAAAAAATGCAAAAAACATTGCTATGGTTTGGAACTGGATGTCACACAAAAATCTTGTGTTAGGCAATATGGCAGTGTTCAGAGGAGAAATGATTTGGTCATAAGGGCTTCAGTGGTTTAATCCATTTGCTGAACTAAAAATTTGGATGAACTTACTGGGAGGTGGTGAAAACTAGAAGCAGTTGGGACATGTTTGGGATAAGGAGATCACTGGGCCTAGATGATGAGGCCTTGGAGACTGTGTCTGTTTTTGACCCCTTCCTTCCCTCTCTATGCTTCCCAACTGATAATGAGCTGTACAGATTTCTTCCACCATGCCTTTCTGCTGTGTTCTGCCTAACCTCAGGCTCAGAACAATGGATCCAGCAGACGGTGAACTGAATCCTCTGAATTTATCTGAAATTAAATCTTTCCTCCTCCAGGTTGTTCTTATCAGGTATTTTGGTCACACAGGTGAAATGCTGACTGACACTGATGTGACTTATATCTAGTTAGCATGAGTGTTTAAGAATAAAAGATATTATTTTACAAAAACAAACCAACTGTTATGGTTTAGATGTGGTGTTCCCCAAAAGCTCACATGTGAGACAATGCAAGAAGGATTGGAAGAGAAATTATTGGGTTATAGCCTTAACCTAATCAGTGAATTAGTCCCTAATGGGATTAACTGAGTGGTAACTGGAGGCAGGTGAGGTATGGCTGCAGAAAATGGCTCACTGGGGGCATGACTATGGGGTATATATTTGTATCTGGTGAGTGGAGTCTCTTTCTCTCTGTTTCCTGCTCATCTTTTAATCTGGTTCCTTCTGGCACACTCTTCTGCCTTGATGTCGTGCCTCACCTTGAGCCCTGAGGAATGGAGCCTGCTATGGATTAAGACCTCTGAAACCATGAGCCCTTAAATAAACCTTTCCTCCTGTGCAGTTGTTCTGGTTTGGTCCTTTCATCTCAGTGGCAAAAAAAGCTAACTAAAACACCAACTGAACAAAAAACTACAGGTGCCAAGAAATATTGTAGTTTTGCTCAGGAAATAGAAAAAGTCAGCAATTGAAATTTCATGGTAAATTTAAGAAGACATATGCATTTACCTTGGTAATATTAGGCTAATAACCCAATTTTCATCAATTTTTTCATTTGGTTTTTAAAGGTGATTAGACCTTATTAGTACAAATGAAAGTATCAGACAAGGGGAAAATAAGTAATACATAGCACACTAATCACAGATGTGATTCATGTCCAGTTAGCATTTGTGTGTAGCTGCATAGATCTTCCATGAATTTTTGTGATATCTCACTTCAAAATGTACATAAGCACCCCAACATGTTTGTAAACTAGATAATGTTTTTTCCATTTGGGACATAAGAAAACTAAGGATCAAACTAATTAAAAATCATAGTTAATATAAAACAAACTCTTGCATACAATGTTAAGTATTTTATTTAGTGCTTGACAAATCCTCAAAATCATCCTCCAAGTGAACATTATCATCTTCCTTTTATATGTAAGTAGAAGGAGGCTCCATGTAATTAACTAACTTCCAAAACCTCCATATATTAAGAGGAAGATCTAGAATGTGAAACTAGTGCTTGGAATTTTTTCCATTATTTCATAATCTCAGAAAATGTTACTAGTCAGTGGTATCAGGCATAATTGTAGACCCAGTTTTTCAGATTCTGAGTTCACAGTAGCTCCTATCAATACTTCACAACTCCTTGATATTTTGTTAATCAAGAAAATTGCAAAGCCATATGTGTTGGTCATACAAAAATAGATAATTTACTTAAGCATGATACTAAAGAGTTTTATTTTTTTCTTTTCTTCTTATGACCATTGAAATATTATTCTGTTGTCAGAAGAGAATCCAGGGTTTTGTGGAACTTAATATAAAATTTGGGGCTGCTTCTTTTAAAAATTTTTTAAGCACTACTAAAAATTGTCAGTATAGACCTTTGGAAAGCACCTGATGCAATAAAGTGTCCTGAAGTTTAAGAAGCATTTGTAGCTTTAGTTCAATTTGGAAAGCATAAGTCTGATTTTGTGATAACTAATATGTGATAAATTTAGGAATAAGCTTTGAACATTGGTGATACAGTTTGACAAGCTAGTCAATAAACGCTATTTGTTCATGTGTTTAATGTAAAACCAAGATGAATTACCATGATAATGAACAATATCCAGTGTTTATGGTTAATATCTTTTGCACATCATTTATAAATAGGACATGAATTAGGTAATAGAGATTAATAATATCTCACAGTTGCCTTATTGCCCTAAAGTTGTACCACATTGCATAAAATGTGTCTATATTACTACTATCTAAAATGATTTTCAATAGTTTATGAACTCTGTTAACAAGCATTTGCACCAAAACTTGGTTATTTCTGTGAGATATAAAATAGGGATGAAAAATAGACATTGACAGTAATAAAATCAATAATTTTTATCCTGGTGAAATGTGGCTTCCCGGTATGCAAATACCAGAATTTCTGTTAAGATTTGATTTGTATTTTTCTTTTAGTCTTAATGCAGTGATTAATAGAAAGAAAAATGTCATGATGGATTTCACTAAATATCTGACATTCGTCTCCAAAATTCTTTAGACACCTATTAAAAATACTTAGTACTGCCATAATGATCGACTGGATTGGATGAATTGCTGGATGATTTCCATCACAATATTTTAATTATTTTAAAATGGTAAATTTTAGACTCCAGTGCTTTGAAACACAAAATAAGGTACTGGGATTTGGGGACAGTAACTTTGAAATCTATCAACGTTGAATGGTTAAGATTATTTGCTATTAATTATTTTTTTAAAAAATTTAATTTTTTGAGTTGATGAACTTGAATTGGTTAGAGCCTCAACAACTTTAAAGTGTTTATTTCCACAATACATTTCCAAATAGTGGTATGAATCAGTATAAATTGATGTTATTATACCAGTATGAAACACTTGTGAAAGTCATGTTATGAGTTAACATTTAAACCACTCATTTTGCTCTAAAGAGTAATTATAAATGAAAGGTAACACATGCTCACACACGTACACACAAAACCACACACACACACACACACAAAATTAACAGCTGAAGATAATCACTTTTTTGGACCAGAAATAGAATAGAAACTTTGAACTGTAAGGAAGAGACTTGAGTCACTTTCTGCTAGTCTTGGCATAAACTGTGAAAAACTGCTGGGGAGTTTGAGTGGTCTAGGGAAATAAGTACAAAAACCCTCTTGCATGGCAGAGTACTGGACTTACTTGCCTCTGGTAGACAGTTTAAAAATTGGGTGCAATTACTGTACAGGTCTGGGACTTCTCTAAACCTACATAAAGAAGTAGAGAAAACTGGATAGCTAGTATTTGGGGCACATGCCTAGTGGCATAGTGACTTACTTCTGCAGTGCCTTGGGATTGGAACCCTTGGCTCTGATAAAGATCTGGGTCTATGGAGGGAGATGGAAAGGAGTATGGCTAGATAAAGCCACCATCTACCTCCTAAAAAGCAAAAGGAAAGTGAGAAGAAAGAGAAAAAACTTTTTTCAGCATAAATATGTAACAGGAATTAAGAAACTATATTAGAAAACTAAAGTTACTAACGATAATCAAAAACTCAACTGATAGGAAATGACTTTACCTAATGAAACACAAATAATATTATATTCAATCTTTAAATTAACAAGAGAGTATCTATCAAAATAAGATAAAATGATGAAACAATATGACTGAGTTCATTATGAGAAAGTCAATTAGAAATATTTGTCACAAAGAAAATCACAATGGAAAAGTTAAATTTTGCTAGGTGTGGTGGCATGCCTCTAATCTTAGCTACTTGTGACAAGAGGATCACAAGTTCAAGACCAACCTCAGCAATTCAGCTAGGCCATGTCTCAAAATTTAAAAAAAAAAAAAAAAAAAAAAGGACTGGGGTTGTAGCTCAGTGGTTGAGTACCTCCGAGTTCTCTTCTCCATACTAGGCAGATAGAGCAGAAGTTAAAATTTAGACTTAAAAAAAAAAATCTGAGAAATTCAACCAGAATACATTAAGGATTACATTAAGGATACAAAGTGATCAGAAGTACAATACAGAAGATAATACACTTGGAAGACACAGATATACACTAAAAAAAAAAAAAAAAAGTTCATGAGGCAGAGAGAGATTGGCAGAGAAGCAGCCTTAAAGCAGGAGGTGATTTTTGTAAAGTAAGGAAAGATTTAAGTTCTTTACCTGAACATATGCTTATTGTAATGTTATAAAACAATTAGGATAAAAGGTGTCAACGTTTCCACAGAAAGAAAAGGCATTACTTTAAAACCCAATGACAATTATTGACCCCAGATTTCCTATCAGCATCAACAGATGTCAGCAACTAAAAGAATGATATTTTTAAAGTTTGAAATAAAGAATTTTATTTCTCATTTAACAATTAATAATGCTATTTTTAGGCATCTTATATCTAAGGTAGTTTAATATTCACCTTCTTTAATGTCCTACTAAGAGTTATTCTTTAGGATGAAGGAAACAAACTTGGAATGGAAAACAGAAATGTAAGCAAAGAAATCATCAGAATGTGGTGGTAAAGATAATTAAATATTGGCAGCAAAGTAATAGTAACTCATTTTGAGGTTTTAAATTTATATGGAAATAAAATTTTATTTTTATTTTTAACAAGAAAGTAGTTTGGGAAAAGAAAAGTTATGATAAAAAGAAAAAATCTTTTTAAAGATGTAGCATTCATAAGCTTATATGCAAATTACATCATAGCCTTATTCCAAAGTAATAAGGTTTATTTGAATAAAGTTGTAACAGATTGATTTAAGAAAGTTTCCTGAACCTGGCTTATACAAGGTGAATGCATCCTTTTTAAGCATTCATTTATCAAAACTGAACGGGTACTATGTCAGAAACAGTGACTGATAAATGCGTATTATATTCAAATCAGTAGAAACAGACTCCTTTTTTTGTAACACATTTAGGTTAGAAATCAAATATATGAATATTGTTAAAATAAATACAACAAAAAATTTATGTTTAGAAATTTATAAACATTTGTAAGTGACTATGTGTCAAAGAGAATATCACAATAGAAATTATACAGTATTTAGATAAGCTGTTTTTGTTTGTGGTACTGGGAATTGAACCTGGGGCTTGTGAGTTTGGTAGGCTAGTGCTCCGACACTGAGCTATATCCCCAACCCTAAATACTAAGTAGTTAGATGTGACTGACAACTTCCAATGACCAACTCTGGGGTGTAGCCAGGCATGCCTCCCTTCCTCTCTCCTCCTCTCTCTTGCCCTCTCTTTTCCCCTCCCCTCCCTTCCCTTTTCTTCCATGCTTTGAATTAAACCCAGGGCATTGTAGGTGCTAGATAACTACTCTACCACTGAGCTGCATCCCCAGCCTCATAGCCACTCATTTTTTCACATGAAAATTTGTGGTGTTCAGGAGAAAAGAAGAAAGATTATGTATAAATGGATTGTGTTCATCTCAGGTAACTAGAAAGTGAACAGAGAAGGAGAAGAAGGAAAAATATAAAGCAGTGAAATAGAGCATAAAGCTGAAATAATACATTAATATTTTGATAACCGAATATTTGCCACAATATAAAGTTTTCCTCATTTCTAATACATAGGAATAACAGTTCCCACTTTTGTTGTCTTTTGTAATTTTTGGGAAGAATTGTTTGACAGGTAGCCTAAGTATATATCATTCGAAAGGGTACATGTATTGAATAGTGTCTACTCAATATTTGCTTTTACTTCTTTTCCAAAAAGGAGCAGGTAACAAGGAAAATTACAAAGAAGCCTCCACTAGTAGCATGTAATTTAAAGTAGCTTGCTTCTGGATTCACAAATAGCAATCTTTCTTCATTCAAGCATTCAAAATGTAACCAGACATCATCCTACTAATTAAATAACCCGAAAAAAACAAAACCAGTGAAAAGAAATGTGTATTTTTATGAAAATTTCTTTTAAACCTACACAGATGAAATAACCTTTTTTAAAAAAATTACCAGAAATTATTTTATTCTATAATGAAATCAAGTTTAATATATGCCAAAAGATAAGCCTCTTAGGAGGTATGTGGAACACAATTTTTTTTTACAATTCATCTTTTAGTTAGTGGAGATGTTCTGAAATTTCTCAGAATATTCTGTGATCGGGGTTTCACTATAGTTTGTTTTGCTCTTATTTGGTTACTGGAATCAAACTGTATAACTGAGGAAGAATTATAGCTATCAAACATTCAGGTATATTTTCAATATGTACCCTTTTAGGAAGTAAGAAGGAGTAAAATAAGAATTACCCTTTAGAACTGGTAAATACCTTTGCATTTAAAATGTTATGTCCTTTTTTGCTTTCTAGCGATTAGAAAATTATATTTTGTCTCCAGAATGTGAAGAGGATTGGGAGAAAATCCCATGGCTCTCCTCTGCAGCTTAATCTTTCCATTTTGAAAATCAAGATAATCTCTCCCCTGTCTTGAAATAATATGAAAATTATAGAGAAAATGCTAATAAAGTCAATTTAGAGTGATGAAGTAAATGTACCTTCTAGATGAGTGAAAGGTCAGAAATCACTGGATGAATGATCATGTCAGGAAATTTAGTTGAAATTACTTTCACAAAGCATACTCACACATGAAAGCTGCCCTTCTTTATCCCTAAGGTATTGCTGTTTTCTGTCATGAATTTTCCTGATTTAGCAAAGCATATCACTGGGGTTCAGTAATTTTTGAAATTTATCAAATCTTGTTGAGTGCCTACTTTGTGGTGAAACTCTGCTGTGCCCTGGGATTGCAGAATGAAAAGAAAAACTCACTAGTTTGTAATTTATTGGGAATGTCAGATTGTATGTTATGCTATTAACTGAAAAAAAAGAAGTGAAGTCCCTAGTAAAGTATCTAATAGATAATCAGTGTCAGTTGTGGGTAGCTAGACACAATTTCACAGCAATAAGCCCTGTAAGAAATCTCCAACTAGGTATTTCAGGCTAGTTTTAGGGCTTCTTTATGATTTTATACAACACTGTACTTTTTTTGTATTGTAGGGTTCTATAAATATTTGTTAAATCCTACTGATCAGAAAGCAAAATAATCTTAAAATAGTCTAAGAGCTACAACATTTGTATGGAAAGGAAGAATTAAAATGATGTAAGTATGATAAAGAAAGATGAGAAGAGGTATATAGATAAGGGAGGAAAAAATTTGTGGTTTTGTTCCCATATGAGGTGATTATTCATGTAGAGAATCCAAAAGACTCAACAACAAAAAAATTCTTAGAACTAATAACTTATTATCATGAGATTACAGGATCTAAGGTTAATATACAAAAATCAGTCACTTTCTTATATACCAGCAATGAAAATTTAGAATTTTAAATAAAAAAGCATTTCCATTTCTATTAGTTCCCTCAAAAAAAGAAATGTTTAAGTAAAATCTAACTAAGTAAATAAAAGATTTATACAAGGAACACTTCAAAACTCTGATGAAAGAAATTAAAAAGAACTAAGTAAATGGATATATTCTGTGTTCCTGGACAGTAAGACTCAATATTTTTCACATGTCAGTTCTCCCCAGTTTTGCCTATGGTTCAATACAGTCTTAGTAAGTTATTTTGATATGTACAGACTTTTTCTAAAGCTTATTGTGCGAGGAAAAAGACCCACATTAGCCAATACAAGGTTGAAATAGAAGCACAGAGTCTGAATTTTGACTCTGAATGCAAACTTACTGTATAGCACTGGTAATATTGTGGTAATGTTGAAAGAATAGACAAATAGATAATTGGAACAGAATGAGAGGACCAGAAATAGGCTCACATAAATGCAGTTAACTTATCTTTGACGATCAAAGACAATATAATGGAAGAACAAATGGTGTTGGAACCACTGGACATCCACATGAGAAAAATGCATCTAGACACAGATCTTACACCCTTCCACAAAACTTAAAATGAATTGTGGGCTTAAATGTAAAAGGCAAAGCTATAAACTCTTAGAAGAGAACAAAGAAAAAATTCAGATGTCTTTGAATTTGGCATTGATGTTTTAGATACAATGTCAAGGGCACAATCCGTGAAAGAAATCATTAGTAAGCTGGGCTTTAACAAAATTAAAAACTTATGCTTGGGCTGGGGCTATAGCTCAGTGGTAGAGTGCTTGCCTTGCATGTGTGAACTGCTGGGTTCCATCCTCAGCACCACATAAAAATAATTAAATAAAGATATGGTATCCATAAAAAACATGAAATTAAAAATACAAATAAATAAAAAACTTATGCTCTTCAAGACAACATGAACACGAATAGAGTGAAAAGTCAAACCACAGAATGGTGCTTGCAAAGGACATATCTGATTAAGAACCTTTATCCAAAATACATAGTGAGTATTTAAAACCCAACAGTAAGAAAACAATCAGAGTTAAAAACTTGGGCCTAGAAGATGCATGAATGGCAAAGAAGGATATGAAATGATGTTGCCCATCCTATATTAGGAAAACAAAAATCAAAACAACAGTGAGATACCATGGTATTATTAGAATGGTGTCTTAGTCTTTTCAGGTTGCTGTAACAATTCCATAAACTGGATAACTAATAAACAATAGGGAAATCCAAAATCCAGGTGCTTGCAGATTCAGTGTCTGCTGAAGGCTGCTTTCTTGATTCATAATAGGAGCCTCCCTAGTGTGTCTCAGGTGTGGAAAGGTCAAGGTAATCTCTTGAGCCTCTTTTATAAGGAAATTAATCAGGAAGACTTCTCATGACCTAATCACCTCCAGGGTCCCTCACAATCTCATCTACTCCTAAACCCCCTCTTCCTGACATTGGTGATTAGTTTCAACATATAAATTTTGAGGAGACACATTCAGATTATACCAAATAGCAAAAAATGCAGAACACTGACAACACCAAATACTGGCAAGATGTAGAACAACAGGAACTCTTATTCATTTTCAGTGGGAATGCAAAAAGTTCGGCCACTTTGGAAAACAGTTTGGTAGTTTCTTATAAAATTATGTAAGAATTAATATACTAATAATTTAATTTCTTTTATTTTTGTACTGGGGATTGAACCTAGGGGCACTTTATCACTGAGATGGCATCTCCAGCCCTTTTCATTTTTATTTTTTTGTTTTGAGACAGGGTCCACCAAGTTGCTGAGAGTCTTGAATAAGTTTCTGCGGGTAGTCTCAAATTTTGTTCCTCCTGTTTCTGCCTCCTGAGTACTTTAATTTAATTGTAATTAATTTTAATTTTAATCACATGTGCCTAGTTGCTCCCATGTTGGACAGTGTGAGTTTAGACATACTCTATCTATCTCATGGATTCTGAACACTAGGTGCAGTGAGAAGTTCTGTTTGCTGTATGACCAGACACTTTTCTAGGGTGTGTTACATATGTCAGCTCGTTTAATCCTTATAATAGACTTATGAGATAGAATTATTAACTCCACAGTTCATGAATAGACTGAAGACTTGAAAAGTTAAAGGTTCTGTTCAATACCATGTTGCTTGAGAATGGTGAGTCAACATTCAACCCCAGTAGTCTAATTTCAATGTGAGAACTCTTACAATACCCTTTTTGTTAACTAAGGGAAAAAAATCTAGAAACAGCAGGACAAAATAAAGCAGAACAGACAATAAATATCAACTCATATGTTAGTATATTGAGCAGGGTCATATATTGAATATGTATTGAACAGTCTGTAAGTTGTAGGATGTGGGTTGCATAAAGGAGGGGCTAACCAATATATAAAACCACTGCATGTTCATGGTACTGTCTGTCTTGCTTCCATTCCTTCAATCCCAAGAGCCTCCAACTCTGTACTGAGTTCTAGCAGAAATTCAATAAACATTTTAATTCAGTATTTGCACTTCATAGCTTTTAAAGAAATGCTTGAACATTTCATTCAAAAATCTTAAAATATCCTTAGGTGAAAATTTATACCTACAATATATTATTGGATAATTGCTAATTTATTTGCATACCATTAGCTAGAATTCATGTCAGATATGCTTAGTGTCTCAAAACTAAACTATTTCTTGCCTCTGAGTGAATGCAAAATGAGTAAAGACATTTCATAAATCCTATTCTATTTGTTTATCCCACCTTAATTCCATGTTATGGTATATTTTTGGATTAAAAAATTCCGTAAGTAATCATGTAAAACTCTATTCCATGGTAAAAGATGTTAGCAATGAATGATTCTTTTTAAAATGTCATATATTTTCTAAAGTTTGTTCAGATATCAGGATCATTTCTAAATGTTGAATTTTATCATGAGAAAATTAGGGTCTTAATTATTAATTCACAAAGCTAAGAGTACTCAACAGAATGTGAAACAAATAAGCATTTATTTAATCCCTTAATGAAATTAGCTGTATCTCTTCCTCATCATTATTAAATGTATGTGTAAATATCTATTTTGAAAAGTACACAAAATATTACCTTAGGAAAATTAATAAATAGGTTGTGACTATATTTTTATTAATCTTTCAATAAAATAGCTCATGAATTTAGTATTAGAGTTTTAATTCCCTGTTCAGTTTGCCTAGGAAGAAATAAAAGGTAAAAGTATGTGTTGACTTGCAAATAATATGAAAGAAAATCTGTGCTATTTGGATAGCACAGGGAAGGACAGCAATATATATTTATAATTTATAAAACCCTAAATTATAGCTGGGAATAAAAAATTTTTATATTACCAAAGCAAACTTTTTATTAGTTAACATGTATACTCTTGTGTATTAGGACTGCAGAAATGAACAGATGAGCTTGAAGATGGTCATGTAGGTCTTATGATCTCAGAGAGAAAACAGATAAATAAATATTACCAATAAAATGCAATAGGTTAAAAATGACAAAATCTCAGCAGAAGATTTATTGCCTCAGGCTGAGAAATTGGGCCTTCTAGTACTGTTGACAAAACTCTCTTTAATTTTTAAAGATCATTTGAATATTCTTTGCATATTTTAAATAGCATACTTTATTCAGAGTAGTTAGTGGTATATGAGGTCAAGAGAACATAAAGGGCTGGCTCATTCTTCACACTTGAGAAACTGTATTTCTATTTCCTAGTGTTTTCCTGGGTTTCTACAAGAAGAGAAATTTACTGTTAGGATCTTTTGAATGCAAATAACCCTAGAGGTAATCTATAAGTATTAAAATTCATTCATAATATGAATTTATTCATAGGTGACTTTTACTAATAGTCAGGTTTTGAGGGGAGAAGAATAGTGAGGTTATGTTGAATTAATTTTCTTTTCTTTCTTTCGTTGTGCAGTACTGAGTATTGAATCCAGTGCCTCGCACTAGCCAGACATGCTACTCCTGAGCTGTGTTCCCAGTTCTGATTAATTTATTCTACCTTTAGATTCTATCAGTTTCTCTTTGTATATTTAAAATTGTAATTGAGTGCCTATAGATTTGGAATTTTAAAGACTTATTGTAGGTTGACCTTTTGATTACAATGAAATGTTTGTCTTTAAGATTAGTAATGCATCTTGCCTTAAAGTCTAATATTTCTGATGTAGGCATATGTATGCCAGCTTTCTTTGGTTAGGTTTTGCATGGTATAAATTTTCCCCTCGACTAACAGTATAACTTTCTGTGTTCTTATATTTGAGATGTATATCTTTTAAAGCTCTTATCATTTAATTGGAATTTTAGTTTATTTACATTTAATGTAATTTCTCAGGCTTATTTATGTTCTCCATCTTAGTATTTGTTTTTTGTTTTCCTTCCTCTCTACACCTGTTTCTGTTTTCTCATTTATTTCCTTTGAATAAAGTATATTATTTTAAGTTACACTCTCCCTCCATTAATGAGTTATATTTTCTCTTCCTGTTGTTTTAGTAGATACTGTAGAGATACAAGATGTATCCTGAACTGATTATAGTCTATATTTATTAGTGATTTTACCACTTCATTGACTATGCTGTGCTCTGGTACATGTTCACTATTTAACTTCTTGTGCTTTGTGTTATGCATTTTAGTTTTTATTTTTCTTAAACTCCACATGACAGATAATCATTATTATGGACAGTCACCTTTAATTTTCATTTACTTCAGTGGTTTTTGATGATCTTTATTCCTTTCTGCACTTCTTTTACCATCGAGGATAATCTTTTACTCCTGAAGAATATCTAACTTCTTTTATTATTCTTCAGGATTTTTTTAATTGCCCCTCAGGAAATGTTTTTATTCGACCTTAATATTCAAAAACCATTCCCCTGAATAGAAGTCTAGGTATAAGTTATTTTCAGTTCGTTAAAATATCAACTCATATTCTTCTGACTTCTGTGAGACCTTTTGAGAGGAAAACTGTTAACTTTATTGCTGTTTATTGACATTATTTTGTCCTTTTTCTTTGGTTGTTTCAATTCCTTATTTTTCTTACTTTATTTTTCAAGTTTTACTGTAAGCATGATTTTTAAAAAATATATTTCCATGTTTAAGGTTTTAGAACTTTCTGAGCCTGTCCTTTCAGTTTTGGGAAATTCTGTGCCTGTTTCTCTTCAAATATCGCTCTTCCTCATTCCCTTTGTCCTTTCCTTTTATGAGTTCAAGTCTCCATTTATCACAGCTCTTTATGGTTTCTCTTTGCTCTGTTATGTTATGGTTTCTCTTTGCTCTGTTATGTTCTTTTCTGTATTTTCTTTTCTATTTTCTTTCTACACTTTGGCCCAGATTGTTTTTATTGCCCTACTTTCCAGGTTCTCATCTTTCTTGCTCTTTGTCAAATTTGCTATTGATATATGAAATTTTAATACAATTCTTGCACATTTCTCTTCTAAATGTTTTATATTTTTTTCAAACTCCCATTTAGTGATCATTTGCATTCTTGTTTTATATTTTGAACATATTGATCCTAATTATTCTGAGGTCTGTGTGAGCTTACCACATTTACTGGTTCAGGTATTCATCTATTTCTGTTTTCTTAGTATTTCTTCTTCCTTGCTATGCCTGGACATTTTGCTCTAAATCCAGGCATTATAAATGGCAATTTGCAGATTCTGTGGTTGGCTTATTATTCTCCACAGAAGGTCTACTCTATCATTTGGTAGATAGATAAGATAGATACAGTGAGGACTACCCACCTTCACTCAGATCTGGGGCTGAGCTACTCAAGACTGAGTTGATTCTCTCTGGTTTGCCCCATTTGCAGAGTGTGAGACTTCGCAAGTTCCAGCTGTGTACAAGGTGTTTGTTAGGGATTTTTCTTCTTTAGTAAGTTTTTTTTTTTTCTTTTTCTGGCCCATCAGAATGCAAAAAGTTCCCCCAGCTTTACAGAATCCCTCTGTTGAGACCCTTTCCTTTTTGTCTGATGTAGCTTAAGGTTATTTTTCTGCACTTTCAGTTGCTCCAGTTAGTGGTATCCCATGTTCCCGAACATTGTCTTTCCAGTTCTAGAACTTTGCCAAAATCTCTCTTGTTGGTTTGAGTTGAGGACCTCTTCAAGATTCTTGACTTTCCTCCTTTTGCCAAAAAGTGGCAAATGCCCTTAGGAGGAATGCATCTCCAAGGCTGCCATTCTACACTTCTATACTGTTGTTTTCTCTCTGAGATCTTGCCAGCTCCGTCTTCAGTAGCTCTCTAGTGCTTTAATCAGATTGCTAAAATATTATTCTTCAACAGCTAATCTGTCATAACTAGAAATAGATGTTATGAGATTATTTCCTTATTATCTGCTATGTGTCAGGTTGGTAATAACTACTGGTAGTATATCAGTAATGTGCTTATATATGACAGATTTCCTGCTTGAGGAACTAACATTGTACTGACTGACTTGGAATCTCAACATGTGCACACACAGAATAAGTGCTTATGTTGGAGGCATAAAAATTGTATTCAGAGGATGAGCTCAGATGATGAGCATCTTAACTTGGCCTAGAGGTGGGAATAGGGAAGATGAATCAGAAATACTTTCTAGAGAAAAAATTCTAGAAAGAAGTTTCGAAGATGGAGAGTTAGGCAGTCATAAATTCTCATCTACTTCACATAATACAACTTGTAAGTATGTCATTTTAATGCTAAAAAGGTAGTGTTTATTGCTAATTAAAACATTAATGGAGTGAAAACATTAAAAATGTGTTTGAGAATGTAAAATTTAATTTAAAATTTTAACCACGTCAACTGATTTCTCCACAGGTGTTCAAATTGATGAATATCCCACAGATCAGAAATCCTTCTTTGCTACCCCCAGAAAAAATGCCTGAAGCCTATTCTGCAAAAATTGCTCTCTTTGGTGCTGGTCCTGCCAGTATAAGTTGTGCTTCTTTTTTGGCTCGATTAGGCTACTCTGACATCACTATATTTGAAAAGCAAGAATATGTTGGTGGTTTAAGGTAATGCTTACATTTAATTCATGTTTGTCTTGTTAAAAATGGTATGGTAAAACAATTATGAATATTGTTGGTTCATAGTCATGTAGAAACTTGAGGCTCACAGATGGCATTGTAAATGTTCGTTTTCCAAGTGTGCAAAATTTGATAATGTTCTTTACTTTAAATTTGCCGTTGGCTTTAGGCAATATTTAAGAATATCTCGGTCTAGTTCTGTGAATTGAGCACAAATTTCTGCAAAACATCAAAGAATAAATATTGTTTTATCCTGAAGATCTTTTCTTTAATGAAGAAAAGTATTTCTGAAAATCATGGATATTAGAAATGAGGAAAACCTGGCTCCGTAGAATATTGGACCATTCATTTTGGTGTCTAGATAAACATGTCCTGGTCACATATTTTCAGCGTAAAATTTGCATAGTCCTGCATTTGATTATAATTTTTGTCAGAATCTACTAGGAATGTTCTATTTAAATGTGCATATTTATAGGATCTTGACCAGTAATACCTTTTTAATATTTGATATTAATCAGTATTACTATTGTAAGGCAGGATTCACTCACATAGTCATTTATTCCTATGTGGATTCATACATGGAAATGGAAGATGGTCACTATCTATGAGTGACTTTCAGATATTTTAACCAAGCTTTAAATTTTTTAAAAAATTTTAGTTGTTATTGTTTAAAATAAATTGAATCTGTACTGGATATGTATTATACTTATTATAATAAAGAAATAAAATGTATTATTAGTAAGAGTAAGGAGTGGATATTCCTTAAACATATGATCATCTTTTTGTTATTTTTTCAAAGTGTGTTTTACTTAAAAAATCACAGATTATAAAATATGACCATTTAGTATATCTTTATCTATACTTAGCATTTAAATGTTTATGGCTACAGAATTATTTGTTAGACTATAATTTATCCTATTTAATAATCACAGAAAACAAGTTTAAGTTATGACTATTGTTTGTGATGATTATTATGTTTCCTGGCATTTGTAAATATGTGGTAGTAAATGTACAAATTTCAATATCAGTTGACCCAAGATAATATGAAATTGTCAATGTTTTATTTTATTTATACAATATATTGGTATATTTATTGATATAAATATTGATATGTAAGCTGTTGTTAATATAAAACCATTTAACTGTCAAACAAAGTATCACATATTAGGGAAACATTTTAGGCTTTAAAGCATAAATAACCTAGTTGTCAAGTAGTTAAGTATTTTTCTGTGTGGATGTTTCACACTATCAACTTTAAGCAAGTACACATATTTTTTTTCTAGAAAATAAAATAACATATTATTTTGGTGGAAGGATTTAGACTAACTTTAAAATTTCATATTAATACAGTTTATGAAGTAGGAAGAAAATATATTAACAATATATATAAGCATTATGAGTATTTTTTCCCAAATATACAGAGCAGCAAGTATGTGAATGAATTAAAAAAAAAAGCTTAATTGTTATATAACCTGGTAGATAAATATCTTTTTGCCCCTTAATTACCTCTTTGCAAAAACCTTAATACAGAACTAGCCATGTTTGTGAATTATCTTGCCAATTTTCGTAGATGATTATGGTTTGTAAAGATCTCTATATTTTTCACTCAAATATATATAGACATTACTAAATTACATAAATTGGTACTAAAACTGTTTTCTTATATTTGCTATACATTTTTAGACTGCCCTGTATTAGTGACCAAACGTGTATTTTGTTGTTGTTTTAACATTTTCTTTTCTTTTCTTTGTCTTTATGCATGCCAGTATAAAGACAATATGAAATGATTAATCAGTCTTGTGTATACTGTCCCATGGTAGAAGCATTCTGTGACACTGCTTTGGATTATAAAAACTGACACGAATTTAGCCAGAATTAAAACTGTTAAACTTTCTGTTAATATATTTTCCTACTTACAGATGCTTCTCATTCTCTTGTATCTTCCAAGTGACTAAAAAAGATTAAATTAGCTTTGTATTTGAAATCAATTGCTTAAAGAGGTGATGTCAGGTTTTATCTTTCCTTCTCCTTTGCATCCAAATAGATTCTTTTATCCCTGGTGACTTAGTATCACAATCACTTTTTTAAAAAATCACTAGAGTCAGTGAAAGATATCCAGCATTTAATCCCTATTGTATTGAACACAATTATTTTTATTCTTCAACAAATTAATAAAATATTCAGTATTTTGCTTTTTCCCAAACATGTCTTCTTTTTAAACATGAATTTAAGAGGGTGAAAATGACTTGAAAGCATGATATTGAAGGTAAAAGGTTGTTAAGAGGTTGTTGAGTATGCATGTATAGCACGCGCACACACACACACACACACACACACACACATGCTTTCTAATTTGTCTTTTATTTGAAATTAATATTTTTTATTATGGCATTTGTGTTAGGCAGCATAGTCAGGCCAGTGCCCTTTGCTTTATTTTTTCAAATGTTTCAATGTTTTCATTGTGTCTATTGCATTTAATATTGATTGTCAATAAAGAAAAATGTGGTTTCGGTGAAATATTTATTTAATAGGAAATACTTTGATAACGTGTGATATAATGAAATTTTAAAGCTAGTAGCTATACAGTAATGAACTGAAGCAAATTTTTGACAAGACATGAAAATTGTGCTTTAGAAGAATAGAATAAGGAGTTATAAGTAAATTCCATTACACATAAGAAACATGAGCATTCTAAGACAATTTTTTCATGTTCTCTGACTGTGCTGAAGGATTTATGGTTGCCACAAGAATAATTTTCTTTCAAAGACTTAGATTGTTAAAATAATACAGAAGAAGGAAAAACAATGTTTTCATGAGCAGAACAAACCTGGGCAGTAATCATTCCTATCAAACTTGGTTTTCTATCCTTTTATCCTCTTTCTCACCATGCAGCCTTCAGGGGTAATATCATTTACTTTCTTCATTTCCAGTTACTAACTAGAGGCAAATTACTTATACTCTCTATCTTCCCTGACTTCTTTCTCTGTGACATCTCTTCCCCATAAACTTCACTATACCAATGTTGCTCCTCTTTGTGAGCTTACCATCTCAAAGGTTGCCATCACCAGAAAAAAAGAAACTGTCTTGATTACTCTTCAATATCATGTACATTTTATGAATGTGTTTTAAATGTCTTCTTCCATTGTCTTCTCTACGATGTCCTTTACGTCTCACATGCTATAACACTGTAGGATCCTCCAAAGCACCCCCCCCCCCCGCCCCCGCCTTTGGCTTCCAGATTTGTCTTTTCAAAGCCATTCTTTTAGTTTCTATATCAGATTGTAAGCCTTCTACTTGAAATCTTTCAATAACTCCCCTGATATAACAGAGAACAAAATCTTCCTGGTACAGAAAGTCCTCCATGATCTGATATTCACCTCTTTTCCACTTCCTTTTGTCCTTCCTTCTTTTAATATATTAGAACGCCTACTATTTGCTGATCATTCTGTCATTAGAGTTATAAAAGTGAATAAGAAAAAGTGCTTACTCTTATGGGGCATATATTTTAGTGATGCAGAGACATGTAACAAATGAACAATAAACCAAATATTGACACAAAAATTTTTCAGAGGACTTCACATCAGCACATGCAGACTCACCAGTCACTGTCACCTTTGGTAATGAATAACAATTCTTGAACCGTTTAAACCTCCCAGGTCTATCAGTAATTTAATATGTAGTCAGGACTGGACTTTACTTTTAAGAAGAAAGCACGCTTTTTGCTTTGGCTGTGATTGTCTTGATTGTGACAGGAATATACTTTCATGTATGGTCTTCCATTCAAAATATTAGAAGTTTCTTTTTAATTGATTTGGGACTTTTTTCAATGTTTTGTTAGTATAATTGTCTTTAATGAAGAAGTTTCTTTAACAACTTCTGTCACAGTGTTTTTGTTCTTCACAATCTTAGCTGGTGAGATACAACATGCCTGAAATGCATATAGTCGCAATCATGGATTTTGTATTCTTTCCAGATTAATAATTACTCACCTTGGCCTCTTGCTGGTGACATTGGCAGTGAATTTTGTAGTTTAGTGGCCATGATGAACAAAACAATATAAAATTAAATCAAGAACAAATAAAATGGTGGGATCAAACATTAGGGTAACATGAAATATTTGCGGTTACTGGTCCTTTAGTATAGCATACTGATTTAGAGTAAACTTTGGTTTTTTGAGATAGCATCTTGCTATGTTACCAAGGTTGGTCTAAAACTCTGGAACTCAGCTGGTCTTCCTGCTTCAGCCTCTAATGTAGTTAGGACTATAAATATGCATGAATCACCACACCTGACTTTTAATAAATAGAAATACATTCTAGTAGAGATAAAAATATGGCATAGTAAATACATAGACCAGTAAAAGAATGGTTTATTATGGGCTATACATAATTGTATGTAGTATACTTTTATATGATTGGTAGTATAGTAACTTTGTACCAATATTACCACAAACTTGATTAATGAGTTATGAAATTTTAATATCTTTGACATTACTAGATAAAAGGAATTGTTTAGTTCCATTGTAATCTTTTGAGGCCATTGTCATGGGCAATCATAGGGAATTTGAATATTCCTAACAGGAGACTACTTAGTGGAAAACTTACAGACCAGGAGAGAGGGTTCAAAGTACTGAGGGAAATAGTCACCACTCAGGAACACTGCACCCAGCAATTCTATCTTTTTAAAGTGACAAAGAAGTAAGGACTTTCCTAGATAAGTAAAAGCTGAAGGAGTTCATCATTATCAGATCTGGCTTACAAAAAAATGCTAAAGGGTGTTTTACACCTGAAAGAAAAGTGTGGTAATGAGTAATATGAAAATATCAAGAATTATAAAACTTACTGGTAAAAGTAATATACTCAAATTCAGAATATTTTCATAATTAATGATGTGATAGGAATCACTATCTTTAGTATATTGATTAAAAGTAAAAAATAGTAAAATAAAATCTACAATAATTTGTTAAATGGTTATGCAACATAAAATGATGCAAATTTTTGTATCTGAAAACCAAATCATGAGGTGATATATACTTAGTATTTTTGTGTGATCATTATTGTTAGCAGCTTAGAATTATCTGTTATAAGATGGCATTTGTAAGCCTCATGGCAACTACAAAGCAAAGCCTATCATGTGTACAATAAAATAAAAAGCAAGAAATCAAAAGATATTCATAGGTAAAAATCACTTTACCACAAAAAATAGAGAGATGAAAAAGGAAGATAAATATCAACAAAAAATTATCAAAATGACAAAATTCTCGATGATCCATTCCTATCAATAATCACTTTGAATATAAATGGTTTATATTCTCTAATTAAAAGGCAAGAAGGGAGGAAAGATAGATAGCATGGAGGGAAGGGAGGGGTGGGGTCGGGGTGGGGGGGTAAAAATAATAACAGAAATTGTGACAATACCATTGCCCTGTGTACATGCATGAACACACAGATGGTGTGACTCTACTTTGTGTACAACCAGTGAAACAAGAGCTGTACTCCATTTGTGTTCAATGAATCAATAAGTAAATAAAATTTAAAAAAAAAGACAGTAGTTAAATGAATGAAAACAGCAAGCAAACCAAATGTGTTTATAAGAGACTTATCTGTAAGGACAAATACTGAAAAGTGAAAGAATGGATAAAGTTTACATGCAAATGGAAATCAGAAAAGAGCACAAGTGGCTATAATGACATCAGATGGAATGAGTTTTCAATGGAAGTCAAAACTGTAAATAGATGCAAAGAGATCATTATGTAATGATACAGGGTTTAATTCAGCAAAATCATATGATAATTTTAAGTATGCATGTACCCAAAATAGCAGTACTCAAATATAAAGCAAATATCAATAGAACTAAAGGAAGAGGTAAGACTGTAACACCTCACTTTCAGCAACCTACAGATAATACAAACAAAAATTCATCAACAAAATCAGATTTGTATTGCAGTGTAGACAAAATGGATGTACTGGACATGAACAGAATAATCCATGAAAACTTCAGAATACACATTCTTCTCAACTGCAAATAAATCATTCTCCAGGATATATCACATATTACTTCACAAAATAAGTCACACAACAGTTAAGAAAACTGAAATCATATACAGTATCTTTACTGACCACATAAGAAATAGAAATCAATTACCAGAGGAACTTCAGAAACTTTATCAATACATGGAAATTAAATAGTGGTCCAGAATAACCAATGGCTCATTGAAAAAATTGAAAGGGAATTAAAATATTTAATGAGATAAGAAAAAACGGAAACAGTATATATCAATGATATATAGCGAAACAGTTTGAAGAGGGAAGCTCATAGCAATAAACTACTATAGCAAAAAAAATGATTTGATGTTACACCTCATGGAACTATAAAAACTTCAACAAGGTTATTAGAAGGACAGAAATAATAAAATCAGAGCAGAACTGAATGAAATAAGAACTAGAAAAACAATACAAAAGATCAAAAAAATAGAGTGGGCTTGCTGAAAAAATATAACAGACAAATCTTTAGTTAGACTAGGGAAAAAAGAGAGAAGACCTGAAAAATAAAATTAGGACTGGATAAATAAAATGAAAATGATGAAATAGGAGACTTTATGACTGATACCACCAAAATGCAAGGAAGCCTAAGAGACTATTATAAACAGTTACACAGAAACAAACTGAATAACCTAAAAGAAATGAAAAAAATCCTAGAAACCTATAACCTACAAATTTTCAATCATGAAGAAATAGACAATCTGATCAGACCTATAACAACTAAGGAAATCAGGTCCTTAGCAAAAACATCCATACCACAATGGATTCTGAGCAGTCAAAGTAATCTTGAGCACAAAGAATAAAGTTGAATTTATCACACTATATAACTTCAAAGTATTGTACAAAGTCATGCTAACTCAAACAGCATGGTATTATCATAAATTCAGAACACAGACCAGTGGAACTAGACAGCCCAGGAATAAATCCACGTATTTACAGCCACCTGATCTTCAAAAAAGTTGCTATGATCACTCAATGGGAGGAGGATAGTCTTCAATAAAAGATCCTGGGAAAATTGGGTATCCACATGCAGAGGATTGAAAATAGACCCCTATCTCTTAAAAGTTAAAAAAAAACACCTGGATATAGTTTAAAGACTTATACTTAAATCCACAAACCATGACACCACTGTGAGAAAACATAGGGAAAAATCTCCATGACATTGGTCTGAGTAATAATCCCTACACATGACCTCAAAAGCAAAGGAACAAAACCAAAAAAGACAATAAATGACATCAAAATGAAAAGCTTCTGTACAACCAATGAAGCAATCAACAATGAGTTAAGGGATAAAATATTGAAAACTAAATATTTGGCAAGGGGTTTGTGTCCAGAACTTGTACATAAGGAACTCAATAGCAAGAAATCAAATAATTCTATTTTTTTTAAATGTGCTGAAGACCTGAATAACCATTTCTTAAAAGGACATACAGGTCAACAGGCATATTAAATGAATCTTTAGTGATAGGAAGTTGAAATGAGGCTTCATCTCATGCTTTGTAGAATGATTGTTAATAAAAAGTTAAATAAAAAGTTAAAAGATAAAAGAATTAACAACAATATGTCCAAAAGGGACTCCTTGTCATCCTTTCATGAGAATTTGATTAGTGTAGCCATAATGGGAAATAATATGGACATTTCTTGAAAATTAAAAATATAAGCTAGCAATCCCACATGTACTAATTAACTATCCAAAGAAATTAAAATGAGTATGTCAAAGAGATATCTGCATTCCCATGTTTATTATAGCACTGTTTACAGTGCTATAATAATACAATTGGCTTACAATAATGAAATTTCATCATTTGTGACTGCACAGAGGAACCTGAAGAATGTTAACTGAAATGTGCTATGGACAAAATGTGAGATACTGCGTGATGTCATTTATATGAGGAATCTAGAAATGTTGATCTCATAGGAAAGAGTAGAATGGTGATGTCCACTGACTTTAATGGTTAGGGGGAGTAGAAGATGGGAAGTTGTTAATTGCAGGCAGACAGGAGGAGTTTCTAAAAGTGTCTAGAATAGACAAATTTGCAATGAATGATTGGGGGCAGGAGATTGAGTGAAGAGGGGTGGGGGGCAGGGGAGAGAACTGAAGAATGCCTACTAACAAATAATATAGGATTTCTCTCTTTTTTCTTTTGGATGATGAAAATTTCTAAAATTGATTGTGGTGATGGTTGCACAACTATGAGCATATGAAAAATCATTGGATTGTATACTTAAGTGGATCCATTGTATGATATGTGAATTACATCTCAATAAATCTGTTTTTTAAAAAGAGCAGCGTGTCAGAAAATCAATTTATAAAACATGGTTTTTAATGCAAAGAAATGAAAATGAAAAACAGCACTTTTATTAGTATACTTAGCATATTAATTGCCCATCATATATTATTTTTAATAAGCTTATCCTGTAGTCTGTTCAATAAAATCAAATTAAAAATAAAACAAAATGTTTTAAACACCAATATTAAAACACTGTAATATTAAAGACAGTTCACACTGTCACTATTTTATATTTAAATACAAATGAAAACTTCTGTGGTCATGCAGAATGACAGAATTGAATTCACATTTTTGTATGTGCTACTGTTTTATAATTTTAGATCAATATACACTATCACAAGGATGAAGGCACGTGCTCCCTTCAGGGAGTGGGAATGAGGAACATTTGTAGATGATTCAGCATGAGCTGTGGCAGCTGTTAACTAGAGTTCTCCAAATTAACATCCTTGTGGAACACAATATTTACTGAAGAATGAGTAACAAAAACAGAGCAATTTAAAGCTGTCATATACGTTAGTAAGAATCTATACAAACTGTAGTGATTATTTGGATTTTTATCACTGCATTGTTTAGAATGACTAACTCATAAAAGTAATACAAATCAGGCTCATTTTAGTAAGTTTTATAATTTTGTTGATTGTCTTAGTTTGCTGTCTTAGTTTGTTCTAAGAGATGCTGGGAAAGATGATTCTCTCACACTCATTTATCATGTGTACCAAGCATGGGGCTTCCATAGTTTCAGGGTAGTATGGAGTTCTAAGCAGAGTTCCTGAAGCCCCTGCAACCTGGATCTTTGTGTTCTCTGGTTTCTCAGTGTTCAAAGTTACACTGATACAGACTATGACTGCTCTTTCCTTATTGCTCAGGTTTCTTCCTCATAAATTAGGTAGGACCTTCTTTCTTTCTGGCCAATAGAAAAGTTGTTTCTTCTCATACCTTGCTATTTCAGTTATTTTTAAAACCAGTCATTGACCTGCATTAGTGCCATGTATATACATGTGATATGTATACTTCATATATATCACTAATATATCAATATGTGTGTGCATTTTAATCCCTATGCTTCCACTTAGATCCCATGAAAATCTCAGATTAAGGTTTAATCATAGGAAGATATTCAACCTCACAATGTATCTGGCCTTATTTAAATCCTCATTTTTCTGTAGTTGGTTTGCTTGGCTGCAGCTCTTTATTTATGACCATTGTTTTCATCAGACCTTGATTTTAGTCCATTTTTAATCTCCCATACAGCCTCAATGCTGTTTGTGTCCACATACAACCCATAATAGTTAGATGTATTTCTGCTTAGTCTTTGAAGGCAACACTTTCTGTGGTGCCTGCAGCTTTTCAAAGAACCAAAACAAAACCGGGCTGAAGTTCATAGTTCATAGTTCAGCCTAGGAGAGATTCATCTCTCATCTAGGCACAAATTCCTTCTTACATTTAATCTATATTCCTCACTAGATGGAAATGTAGTCTAGTGTAGGGCTTTTATTTCATAGTGTTTATTTAATATTTGATGTTTTTAGTGGCATTAAGCATTACTACCTTGCTGATTGTTTGAAATATGGAAATTAATTTAGTGGTCAAGTTCTTGTATCATCAAAGAATGAAAAGGCTACATATGTGCTTTGGAAAACTTTCTACAGGGAGATCCAGGAGGCTTATATTCAACAATTATTTATTTAAAAAATTAATTTCTATAATGTCTGTGTGTATGTATCTTTCATTGTACCACATTCTTTTATGTTTCTGTATCTGTTTTATCAGCTAATGTATCCTTTTTCACCAGAAAGAAAATTTAATGGAAGTTGGAATTTGGTAAAATTCAATATCGAGTCCTTGAAGTTAACGGTGTGACTGGCACTTTGTAAATGCTTGTTGAATGAATGAATGAATTCCTATATAGTCATGACACATACACCTTTTGCTGTAAAACTTTTTGAGAAGTTAGTTCAGCTTACCTATAAGATTCTAAATGATTATTCTGCTGAAAATCAATTGTTCTAAAAACCTCCTAATTTTTTTTTAAAGTATAGACATCATTGATGTCAAATAGGATTACTTTTTAGTGATTGAATCCTTTTGGACACATTACCTTTGCAGTTGAATAATGGTTAGCTGTAAAATTATTGGTAGATCAGGAGGAATGGATTCTGCAGTTTTCTAAACAAACAGCATGGTAATACAAAGATTCATATTAGAATTTCAAAAATCTAGAAGTCTATTTTTGCAATGTATATTGGTATGTGTGTATTTATATATGTGCATATGTATATTAAAACTTATATATACTTCCAACTAATTTTGACTTTTAAAGATTTTATTATCTTAGGAATTCACAGAATTGTTATTAAATAACTCAAATAAATATTGAATTAGAAGTACTGAAGTTGCTTTTGACCAATTTTATGTTGTTTCCAGCTGATTAAAATTTATTTTTTTCATATCAGTTTCTACTGTAGCTTAAGTCCATGTATTATTTTGTCATAGTATGCACTTATGCTCACATTATGTGTTATTTAAATAAACTTAGGAGAGATGCTTATTCCCTGAATACGTATCAATAAAGGTATATTGCAATTTTTAAGATTGGTGATTTTCCACCTATGCTGATACATTTTTTTTCTTTCTCTTTTTTTTAGTACTTCTGAAATTCCTCAGTTCCGGTTGCCATATGATGTAGTGAATTTTGAGATTGAACTTATGAAGGACCTTGGTGTAAAGGTGAACAAAAATACATATATATTTATTGCTCAGAAATAAAGGAGGAAGCTCTGTACTAAGGATTAACAGTAAATGTCATGCGTTTTAGGAAAGAACAATTAAAAGCTACACTAGGCAGAAGCAGAAAGATGCTTCCCCTTGCTTAGGGCATTTGTCTGTCTACTGTCTGAATGCCACTAGCCTGGAAAAGGGCAATCAATAGTTCTCATCTGGCACGCCTGCATGTGATTAATTGTCTGTAAGAAACAAATTCCTAAATTGCTTTAGGGGTTCAGTGCAGCTAATAGAAGGATTTGGATTCTTCAATCACGGGTTTTTTTTTTTTTTTCATGTAAGTTGTATGTACTCTGAAGCAGTATTTCACAATTTGGAACATTATTTCTCAGAGAAGTTGATTTTATTTATTATATGCCTCATGTCATCATTGTTAATGTACTATTCCTTTCTGAACATAAGCAGCAAATTACCTGGGTGGAAAGCAAAATACTTTTTATTGTTTTGAAAGAAAATATTGTGTTCTTTTACAGATGGTCAAAAAGTTGACACATTGTACTTTCAGAATATAGCTGCAGATAATCCTCCTCTTTTTTGTCAACTAAGAGTTTTTACTCTGGATGTTAATTGAACATGTTACATGAACTATTTTGTCTCAAAAATTTTAATTTTAATATAACATAGTAGACAATAATATATCATGATTTACATAATACATTCTATAAGAATACCCAGAAAATATTTTGAAAAGTAATTAACAAATTACTTATGGATCTTGCATTTACTACTAAAACATTAAATTAATCAATAAAAGGGGAAGCACTCAAAACAGTATTTTGTGCTTTTACCATTTATGTTTTCATTTTGCTCAACAGTGCTTGGGTTGAGCAAATTTTCACATGTAATTCTAGACAAAAAGTTCAATCTCAAATAGTCTACATAGGCACAACTATATGAAAACTAAGTGTTCAAAACATAATTTAGAGGTGATTGTTTACAAAAGTAGATTATTTAGATGTCTTTCAGTTCGAATTTAATTTGTTAATTCTCATTAAAGAAATACTTGTTGAACCTTCAAACTAATATATTTAGTGTTCCTGCCAATGGTAGATGAATCAGAAATTACTTTAAAGCATATAAAATCTATCTAATAACTAATTTAAAAATTTGCATTCAGTTTTCACAGGACCAGATATATTGCATATATTAGAGCATACCCATTACTTGTATTTGAAAACTCAAAGTATAGACATAGACAATGTTCTGAGTATGGAAGATATATGTTTTAGCTACACTCATGCCACTTTTTAAATTTTAGGGTTTGATAGCTTTGACAGCTTTGGAAAAGTCAACATCTTTAGCCATGATCAGTATCAATTCAAAAATATGCTACCACCATTTGGGTAAAATAGAAACATATCTGTTTATGTAAGCATGGAATATCTCTGGAAAGATAAGAATCTGAAGGCACAGATTGCTTTGGGAAGCTGTAGGAAGAATTTTTCACCATTCTGTATATTTGAATTTTAAAGTCTATAAATCTATTGCATTATTGAGAAGAAATTGGAATTTAAAAACAGAAGTTAAGAATATTTGGTTAGCCACATCTTGGATTGTTTTAGGATGTGAAGAAGAGAGTAGTCAAATTAGCTTTGTGAACAGTGAATTGTATGTATATTTCTGAGGAGAGAAAAGCAGAGAGACTCTTTCCTGTTCACTTCGGTTTCTTGCATCCACTGATGAGATACCCTCCCTGCTTTTATGGCCAATTGAATTTAGCCCTTTAGGGTCCATTTTTAATAGTGGTTGGCACTTGCAGACACTTGTAACCTCCTTTCTCTCATCACCCAGGTTCTTCTTGTCATCTGCCTCTCAACTACCATGCATTTTAAACTCAACAGTAATTTCCTGGCAGTAAATGATATTTTCTTTGAGTTCATACTGTTTGACTCCTGTTTAGCATCAGATTTATAAATCCATATATGTATGTGTGTGTAGATGTATTTTTTAGCTTTCAAGATCTTACATTATCTTGTTGATTCTTCTCCTTTTTCCTTTTATTTCTAATAGGTTTGTTTCATTCATTCAATAAATAATTATTCAGACTTACTTCTGATAAATCATGTCAAAGACAAACGTTATTGTAATCATCATTCTTTTGAACTTCAATTCCTATAGTAGTTTAAAAACATATCTTTCATCCAAAATATAAAGTAATCATATCTAGAAGAGTTCAACTCAGCCAGGCATGGCAGCACATGCCTGTATTCCCAGCAGCTCAGGAGGCTGAGGTGGGAGGATTGCAAGTTCAAAGCCAACCTCTGTAAAAGAGAGGTGCTAAGCAACTCAGTGAGACCCTGTCTCTAAAGAAAATAGAAATAGGTCTGGGGATGTGGCTCAGTGGCCGAGTGCCCCTGAGTTCAATCACAGGTACCCCCCCAAAATGAGTTCAACTCTTCATCTTCAATCCCATCTACCTCCTTTAGTTAAATTCCCTATTGAATAATTTCAGTTTGTTTCATGTCTAATAGTTGATGATATTTTTTCAGTTCAAAATGAATATTTCAAGGCAAATATTATGTCACAAACAATAATGAGAATTTTATGTTTTTGTATTTTTTTCTTTCATTATTTCAATGACTGGAATGTCCAGCACATTAAAAAAGTATGCTAAGACATGGATTCTTATCCTTGTCTCTGAGACAGCATTTTATTTCTTTCTATTTTTACCAAAATTTTATGTAACTTTTAAAATAATTTGAATGAAGGGCATTAAATATTCAACTGCTTTTTAAAAAACCTCTATATAGTTTATTTGTTGAGTTTTAGTAATCTTTGCTTTTCTGAAATATATCAGATTCTCACCATATTTCATTGTTTCAGGAATTGTAGAATTAGATTCATTTTTTAGTAATTTTTAAACTTTCCCTTTGCATTCAATTATTTGTGCAGTGAATATTGGATCGAGAAATATTATGAATAATAGTAAAAAGTTATTGTTGCCCCTGTAGAATTTCAAAGCTAGAGGGAGTACTTTTGTTCTATTTTTTTTTTTTTTTTTTCTCGCAGTGCTGGGGATTGAACCCAGGGCCTACCAACTGAGCTATATCCTCAGCACACTTTTGTTCTATTTTGCTGCTTCTTTTTTTTTTTTTTTTGTCTTTGTGAGTTTTCGATGAGAGTTATGCTAACCTTATAAATAATAAACTTCCAAGCATTTCATTTTTTTATAATTGATCAGAATATTGTCTTGAAAACTTCCCTTTTTTATTAAGCTGAAAAATTGTGTGCTTTGGACCTAGGAGTTTTTTTATAGAAAGAGACAGAACTTCAATCATTAAAAAAAAATTTTCCAAGATTATTCATCTCTTTCCCCTCTTTTATTCTCTTATCACTGTTTCTAGGTCTTTATAGTTATACATAACATTGGGGTTAATTTTGACATAATTATACAAACAGGGAATATAACTTGCTTCAATTCAGTCCACAGTATTTCCCCCTTTTCTCCCCTCCTACCTCTCCCTATTCCCTTTCCTCTACTCTACTGATCCTTTTTCTATTTATTTATTTTTTTTAATTGTGCTTTGTAGTTATAGGTAAAATTCACTGCGGTGTATTCATATATGTGCATAGGATAGTTTGTTCAATTTCATTCCACTGTTCTCATGTCAAACTTGCCAATATATATTTTCCTAGAAATATTTTGTTTCATTGAGAATTTACAATTTATTAGCATACATGTAATTCCTGTGTATAATAGAAATATCTGATCTGCATTTGGGATTACAGTTGATTTCTCAACTCTAAACTCATTATGAATTTTTGTCACTTATTTCTTGAGTAAACTAGGTAATGGTTTTTCTATTTATCGTATTCCTTAAAAGAACCAGTTCTGAAAATGTTATGGTTTCTTATTTTGAATTGATGAGAAGATTGTCCCCTGCTATCCTTATTTGTTTTTGCTAAATTCGTGAGTTGTACATTAAATCTCATTTTTATAGGTTGAATAATAGATATTTAGGTTTATTAATTTCTCATAAAATTAACTTGTTAGTACCAATGTTTAATTTATTTTAAGAATTATTTTTCTTGAGATTAGTTTTCTTTTTAGAACAATTGTGTAGGCTAATAGTTTTATTTACTTCTGTAATAAAGCTAATGGTAATATATATCTGGTAATAGACTTCAATATTTTTCTTTTTTTACTTAGAATATATAGGTATTAGGTTCTCAAGTAGACTTACAATTAACTTTGTATCAAAATATATATAGTATAATAAAAGTATTTCTTCATTAGGAGAAATAGCTTCTCAGTTATTTGCTTAAGTTCTTTATAGTAAAATTTTCAGTAGGGACCCTGTGAATTATTTTTAACCCAAGATAAATATAAATACAATCTCCTATGATATTTGTATCAGTCAATGTTTCTAATCATTTAGATTAAAAACTCTTGGTTTTTATACAATTCAGAATTTACACAGCCATGAATATTTTTGTTTCATTGTCTTTAAAGTATTTTTAATTTATTCTAAACTTAAAACTGTAAAATCTGCATAAAGATTTAGATTTTTCCACAAATATATAAAATATGTATTTCTACTATTTCCTCAATATTTTGATGTAATTCTATTTTGATTAAATTTAATTTGCAATTACTTCTTCATAATTTTGAGACAAAGTAGCTAATAGAGATTTTTTTTATAAACCTCTCTATATTATGTTGTTTTCACTATGGTTATTTGAAGTAAGGATTTATGTTATTGTAGAATAATACGGGAAAACAAATATAAAATAGCATCATACCTCTACTTGAAGACAAGAAATGTGCTTTAATAGCTAACAAAAGTTGATTTATCTAAAAAGCCAAATGTGATTTTTAAAATTCTTCTATTTTATGTCTTTGAGCTTCTGGAAACATTTGGTCTATTTAGCTAACCTAAGTTTTCTATCAGAAAATTATGAAGAGTACATAAATTATTATGTGTATTTTTATATTGCATACCACATATTTCATTTGAAGTGGAATTTCATTCCAAAATGTGCAAACTTTTATCCTACATAATAAATATTATTACATACATGAATATGTACTATGGATATACAAAGAAAATTTTAATAAAAATCCCAAAGTGCTTACCATAAAGAACTTTGTCTGAGGGTATATGCCATTCAGAACTTCTGTTGTGCCTAAGGAGTAACTATTACACTGAACTTGAAGTGGACCTAATTTTTATTCTGAATTTAGGAAGTATCTAATCATAAGTTACTAAAGGCTTTAGAGAGAGACAAAATATATACTGTAACATATATATAAGAAAAGAAGTACAGATGGCCAACAATTATATGGAAAATATTTAATATCTGTAGCCATTAGGGAAATGCAAATCAAAACTACCTTGAGATTTCATCTCACTTCTGTCAGAATGTCAATCATCAAGTTTATAAATACTACAAATAACATTAAATGATGGTGAGGATTCAGGAAAAAGGAACTCTTTTACTCTGTTGGTAGGACTATAAATCAGTACAGCTACTGTAGAAGATCTGTATGGAAGTTCCTCAAAAAACTAAAAATAGATCTACCTTATGATCTAGCTATATCACACCTTCATATTTATCCAAAGGAATGGAAGTCAGCATACTTTAGAAATACATGAGTGCCCATATTTACCATAGCACAATTCACCCTAGTCTAGTGATAAATCAGTCTAGTTGTCTGTCAATGGATGAATGCATAAAAAATGATAAGTACACCCAATGGAATCTTATTTATCCACAAAGAAGAATGCTATTATGTCTTTTTCAGGAAAATGGATGGAACTGGGGAGCATCATACTAAGCAAAATAAGTGAAACCCAGTGAGACAAATGTCATGTGTTTTCTCTCAAATGCTAGGGGAGAAAAAATAAAGGAATCTCATGAAAGTAGAAGGGAGATAAGTAGGTAGAATAAGGGTGGCAATTTGTGGTATTTGATGTGTTTCAGAGTTCTTAGTTATTAAGCTCATCTTGCTTATTTCCTTATTATGAACTTCGAAAGAGTTATCCTATGTGCTATTATAAAAATTAGATTTACTATTTTAAGAAGACAAAAAATGACCCTCTGTGATCTAATCCCATTCATCTTGTCCCCAGACTTGTCTTTCCATTCCTTGATTTGCTTTTTGTGTTCCAGAAAGGCTACATTTCCAATAGAACTTCTTAGGCATTACTATCTTCCTTCTCTTCACTGATGATGCCAGCACTGCCCTTCATTCTTCCTTCTACCTCAAGAGACACCATATGGCTGTTGTACATGTTGCCTCTGAAATTAGACTATGTATTTGGTTTTGATTAAGGTTGTTTCAGCTCTTGTTCTTTCCTATCATAATCTGTAAAAATGAGGATACTTGTAACAATTCTTAAGGCTGTTTTGAAGATTAAATCGGTCAGACAGACTTCAACAGAAGAGAGCTCTGCTTAAATAGTATGCTAGCTGCAGTCATTATTATTTCACTGGTAAAAGGTTTTCTTCCTCTATACGCAGAGTAGAGACATTTGCTTTTGGGAACATGTTCCCTTCAGAACCCAACAAACCTGACCAGGCATTATGTTTTCTTCTTTGTCATGGGGAATGTGAGATGCAGCCACTTGAAATTTCCTGTAGAGGGAATATACTGGCTTATACCTGGCATCTGGCTTTCCATCTTAGTTCAAGTGGTTGTCCCTGATTTTAGGGTGCATCTTCTACTCTCTGGAATTCAATGTGTCTTAAAGTCTCTAGCATGCTCAACACTTCTCGATTATGCTCTCTGAGATGCATGATGTTACTTATGTAATGTATCACGGTGACTTTCTTTGGGAAGTCCAGATTGCTTCAGGTTACATATATTATTGGCAAAGTCAACATATGCCTGACACACACTGTAAAGTAATATTCTTATCTATACTCCCTGAGTCTGAACTGTTTCTGACTCATTTTCTAATCAGAATAGAAAAAATGTATGCATTCACCAAATCAATGGCCACATGGAGTTTCCCCATGGCCTTATAAATTTATCAATAATATCACATTTATCACATAAATTGCATCAGGTTTACTCTTTAGGAGCCTCTAGTAGTGCATGATCATGCTCTTTCTACCATCTGATCTCCACAAGGGCCTAACTGGTTAATTAAATGGGGATTTGATGTGGACTTCCATTTCTCCTCATCTCACCTTCCCATCTCCTCATACCTTGAATATGATATTGTGTTTTGTTTACTTTCTTGCTCAGGTTTCAGAGGTTTACATGTGACATTTCTAATAATGATAGTTGAGAGAGGTCTTTCTACACCAACCAGAGAAGAAATGTGAAGATTACTTTAACTGACAAGTGAAAACAATTTCAGTGATGCCCTTGGAGACTAGGAGAATGCTCATTCACAGGGTTGGTGGTATGAGAAAACCCACTAAGAACCAGATTTCATTCAGTCTCCATTATTTAACTCTCCCATAGGTTCCTATTCATTGTGTCCAAATATCAATATCAACGAAGAGCCTAGCTCCATTATTTCTTAAATGTCTGATTATTCCCCTTCTCTCAGTGCACAGTTGCCTTTGCAGATGGCCATGGTTCCTTCTGGGCACTAGGGTAATCATTAAGCATTTACTTGCCAGGATATTTTAGTATCTCTCTTCCTAGGAACTTGCTTTCTTTTTAGTATGTAGGTTCCAGATCTGAAAATTGACTCATGTTTGGGGATTGAACAAAGTACTGTGACTTTTAATGGAGGTGACTACCCTCTGCCTCCTGACTTTGTTCATCTCACCCAATGTGACTGTGGAAATTCTTCCTATTCTGTATCTGTTGAAATTCCACTTCCTCTCTGCATTCTCATCCTTATGACATTGGCTAGAATTCATCTTTCTATTCTCTGAACTCCAGTATTCATGTGGCAGTCACGTTGTTCTTTGTTATAGTTATTTATTTGTGTAGATTTTCTGCCCTTACTTGATTAAATGGAAACAGGTATGGCATATCATTTATCATTTTATTGCTTCAAGTGCCTTGAATAATGCTTCAAACATATTAAGCAAGCTAGGAAAGTTTACTGATTCAATTCTAATTACACTGGCTTTTCTTCTGTATTTAGCCCTTAAATAAAACATTTATATTCTATTTATAAAACATTTATATTCTGTTTTCTTTATGTAAGCCTATAAACCAGAAGACAAAAGTATTTCCACATATTATTTATGGAATTTTATAGATAGATTTTTCATCAAATTTCTTTTAATGTTAAATGTCATGATTTTAATTAAAATACCATTATTCAAATGTTTTTCGTAGATAATTTGTGGCAAAAGTCTTTCAGTGAATGATATGACTCTCAGCACTTTGAAAGAAAATGGCTACAGAGCTGCTTTCATTGGAATAGGTGAGTAGCCTACTTTTATATATTTTTAATGTGTTTTTAAAAAAATTCCTGACAATATCCACAAGAATGACTGCCTTCAGACATTTTTATTGGAAGTTGTGTCTGTCCAAGGAATAACAGACAGTATTGATTGCTAGAATAACTAAATTCTTTTATAATTAGTTGTGCTGCTTCATCTTCTTTATGGATAGACTTTGGCAAGACAGTGTTTTATCTTTCCATTCTGTCACCACAGCGTGATCACTAGCGTACATCTCTAGAAAGCAAAGATTTTTCAAATCATGAAATGGAAACTCAGATGAGTGTAGATGCCATTACTTTTTCTATGCTAATATAATTTACTAACAATTGAAAAATTACCTTTTTCTATTCATTTTTTTTAAATTCTGAAAATTTTTAGAATGTTTTGCCTTGTTTTCTTTTTCATTTCTTTCTTCTTTTTTGTTTTTTTGTAATGGTTGAAATTAAAGATGGTCATAGTTCTAAAAGTTCCAGGGACTTGTAGAGCTAGCTGCAGAAACAATTACATGTACTATGACTCCTTATTTGGTCTAAATATCCCATGGATATTGAGTTTTCTAACATTATTTTCTACTTATTGTTTATTGAGATACAGAGAGAACAAATACCTTAAACTTTTGCCTAATAAACTTTGTATTGATTACTTCATATGATTATACTAAGGGCAATGACATATAAACTGATATGTTAAATCGTTCCCATTTTTAGTAGAATTCCATCCTCCTGTCTTTTAGTTTTTCTCTTCTGCAGTTTATTCTTTGAGTATAAATACACAATAATAACTCCTCATAGGGAGGTAAAGTTTCACATCTTTTTCTCATATGATCACATACTGGGTATCATTTATTCGAGGGCTATCTTCAGCTCCTAAGTGTCAGTATTGAACATTCTTCCTTTAAGAAAGTTCTTAGTCCCAGTGTCATCAATATTTTCTATATTATTTTCACTTAAGTATAATAATCACTGTGTAAGTCAAGAATAGGAAGGAAAAAATCTGGTATTTTCCTTAGATTTTATTTTCACAGGTGCTATACCTGACTTTGGTTTTACTTTACAACATTACATTTATCTTGTGAATTTAATTGAAAGAAACAGAGCAAGAATATATCATGAAGTATATTCTATCAATACCAGCAATATGTAAGTTCCCATTACTCTCAACAAACACACATTCAAAAATGATAGTTTCGTTGTAAGTGGAAAATTTAGCTAGTGATATTTCTCAAATATTGGTGATGTTATCAACTAACTATTTAAAATTCATCTTTGGCTTTCCAATAGCAGCTACACTAAAGTATGTTTTCCACTTTTGGAGTAGTATTTGCTAACACAATTGCATATATTTCTATGAACTTTTTTCCACATAGTATGTCTGTACTAAAGAAATAGGGGCTAAATAATCAATACTTTGAAATATCATCAAATTAATTGCATAAGAAGTAAAATGTTACAAAAATTTGTATTAAATGGTTTATAACTCTTAGTGATTGTAACTGTAAGATACAAATTGTAAGATTGTAACTGTAAGATACTGTTTAAAATAATCATATTTTGTGTTTTTATTTTATTCATTCCATTAAGCTCCTTTAGTTATTTGATTGTGCTACATCCTTTCATAATACAGTGGTCTCCATTTGACTCTGCACTGTGTGAATGCAATGTTTAAAATGTGGTGTCCTTTCATAGTTAGGTTGCTATGCATTTTCATGCTGAGCAGTGAATCTTTTGACATTTTGGTGTAGTGATGTGAGGAATGCAGTTATGTTCTGTTTCAGTATTTTGTATGAAATATATACAAGAAAGTTTCATCTTGTCAAAAAAAAAGCGCTTTAGTCTGCAGCAGACAAGTAGCCTCATCCTCTAGGAAATGTTTATTTGACACTCTTGATTGTTGATTTGGGAATTTATGACCTTTCTATTAGCACAGAACTGTCTGTTATTTGGACAGCCTCACAACCTTACATGCTTTTGTTCATTAACCTTGCTTCTATATCATAATTAAACTTCACTCACTTATTTTATCCTCCCTTTCTCACTGAATTTGGAGGAATAAAGAACAGGATGGGAATTTTGTATTACTTATGGTATAGGTTTGGCCATTTTAAGAAAACAATAGAGGCTGAAACAATGAATAATCTCTCCTTAGTTCTCCCTCATGTAACAGTGTGAGCCTTCTTTAATACTTGATTTCCATCATTGGTATTTGGTGGGTAACCATGTTCACATTCCTATTATCAGAAGTGGGAAAGGAGGAAAGGCAATTCCTTTCCTCTTGAGTTTAGGATGCAGAAGCTGTAATATAACATACCTTACAGCAAAGGATAATGATGGGAATGTGGCTTGTAGCTAAGTCAACCAATTCCCTGTTAAACATCAGTATTACAGGGAAGGAGGATAACAGATATAGAGGTAAGAGACACATGACATTTTCTGGCATGTATGTGTATTATCATCGATATTTGACATATGAGATCAGCAATGCACTTAGTAGCACAAAAAAGTACTCTTAGGACTTAGTGCTTTCACGTTGGTTATGTAGTCAGCTTAATAGAAATGGAGATGCCTTCTCTTTCTGTAGTTGGGAATGTGTGGTTGTAGATCTCCTGTTTTATAACTACTGTCTTATTCTATGTTATTTTATCTAAAATAATCTTTAATTTTTAATTTAAATATGACAGTAAGGTTCATTCAGTAAACACATTGTATTAATATGTGTGTTTTCATGGTTCCTTATTTCAAATATTATGTGTAATATTGCTGGGGAAAAGTCACTTCTGGATTTTCTCCTAACAATACAAAGTCCATTAAGAACCTTATCTAATTGCATGTATACTATCATGAGTCTTAAAGAGTTATTTCTCTTTATCCCTGAGAGATTTAGTCTCTTCTAAGTAGTAAAATAAAGCCTAATGTCATATTCAACATTAGATTGAGTTGTCTTTGCAATGATTGGTATTTTACAAGGCACTGAAATTTTGGGAGTTTTACTGAAATAAAAGCACCTGTACAGGGAGTTACTGTCACTGTTCAGAACTAGCCTTAGAGCATCCACTATAGAAGGCATTTTTAAAATGTGGCTGGCACACCTTGGTTAGTACTGAAATTAATATAATAGATTATAACAATTGTTTTTCTTTCATTTTACAAAAATAAACAAAAAACAACAAGAGAAAATACCAAAGTGTGTTACATGTAGTTTGAGGTTTATTTTTTTCTTCTCCCTTTTTTTTTTTTGTAACTGGAGATTGAACCCAGGAGTGCTCCAGCCATTTTTATTTTTTCAGTTTGAGGCAAGGCATTGCTAAGTTGTCCATGCTGACCTTGATCTTTCAGGCTTCCTTAGCCTCTCCAGTTTTGGGGATTATAGACATGTTCCTCCATATGCAACCAATTCTGTGTTTTTGATGTAAGTGCTTGCACACACAAACTGCATTGTATATAAAATAATTTCTTAAAATGTGGCTTAATAGTCAAAGTTTGATATCCACTGCTAGACTTTGTAAGAACCCTAATGTTCTAGTCACCTTTTATTCACCATAATATGCCCAATGCCTACCAATAAACAGTTATTTCATAAATAAGTATTGAATGATCATAGTATTCCAGATACTGTGCTAATAATTAAAATGATAAAGAAATTCGAATTGAGTGTTTTACTTGGGTAGCAACTATATCACAAAACTGAGGATTGGGATTGGTGAATGTGGGCTGAACACAGGTATAATTGTTTTATGTCCTTGTTTATGATTGTATTCTACAGAGGAGGTGTAAGAACCACTGTTCTAAATGACTGAAGAGCTGGACCCTCAGTTTTTGCTTTCCTTTTTCTGAGTAACTATTATATGATATTTTCTATGTCATACTTTCACAAAATATGATAGGTCTGAAAACCAGCTAAGTGAGCAAGTAACAGAAGGAACATTTACTAAGACACCCTCACATAATTTGTTAAACTCTCTATATTTTTTCTGATGAGGTTTTCAAAATTCTTGTTTTATAATGTGGGAGAGATAAGGAGTTATAGGGGAAATCACAGTAAAATCCTTGATAATTGTCATAGTTGATACCATGGAGCAGGGAATGTAGAGATGAATAACCCAAATGCTTTGCCCAAAAGATTTCTTTTGAATTCATGTCATGCTATCTATCACTACCCTTTATTAAGGCTACTGGACTACTGTTGTAGCCTCCTAACTAGTTCCTTTGGTCACTGTTTTACATATAACAGGAACAGTGATCTTGCCAAAATCAGATCTGATCCTACTCTCATTAAAAATATCCTGTAGCTTCCTACTTTCTTCTGGATAAAAACAAATTTCAGTCTTGCTTAGCTCAATGCCCTGGGTTCAATTTCCAGAACCACTAAAATAAAAAAATAAAAAATAACAGCTCTCCATTCTCCTCTTACCTCCACCTCCACACTCCCATTATATATCATCATCCATTTATCAGGGAAAACATTTGGCCTTTGGTTTTTTGAGATTGGCTTATTTTACTTAGCATGATATTCTCCAATTCCATCCATTTATCTGCAAATGCCATTATATTCTTCTTTATGGCTGAATAATATTCCATTGTGTATATATAGCTATATATAGCACAGTTTCTTTATCCATTCATCAATTAAAGGGCATCTAGGTTTGTTCCACCATCTAGCTATTGTGAATTGAGCTGCTATAAACATTGATGTGGCTGCATTACTATAGTATGCTAATTTTAAGTCCTTTGGGTGTAAACTGAAGAGTGGGATAACTGGGTCAAATGCAAGGAAAAATAAGTTTTATATTATTATGAAGTTGGTATTCTTGTATTCATGAAATAACAAGTAGAAGAAGTGATATCAGTGGGATAGTATTGTAGCAGTTACTGTAATAGCTAATCTTGTTCCAGACCTAATTCTTAAAATAGTCTACCTTATTAACTGTTAAAATAGCCCTAAAGGTGTATATTATGAACACTCTTTTATGGATAAGAAAATTAAAGTTAAGGAAAGCAAAAGAAAACTAGTAAATGGCCACTAAATGTGGAAAATCAATATTACAATGAGGGTTGGAAAATTTAACAAATGCATATGTCCATATTTCAACATAAAAGGCTGCTGCAGACAGGACTGAAGGCCAGCATATTATCCGATGACACCTGCCGACATTGTAACATCCCACTGAACATGGTGACCTTATAATCTGGAAGAATTAGTCTTTATATTTGGACTCACTTTTCTTATTGTTACCACCAATTGGTTTTTCAGTTACCATAAAAGAATATTTTTTTGAATGTGAAGATTCCCAAATATTTTAACAGCTGAAGAAAAGATAATTACAATTAAAAAAATCCATTGAGATTTTGTGGTATTAAATTTGGTACAATGTGGCCTTTAGTTAAATCTCTTGTGCCTTCTTAGAGGCAGAATTCTTCTCTGTAGAAGTTATTCTTAATTAGCTTCTTAATCAGAAATTTCTAAATTGTACATAATCATGAATGCTTTCTATTTATTTAGAAGAAAATACCAGAAAGATTTTAGACTATCATCTTTACCTCTGTCCCCAGACAAAACTTAAGTCATTTAATCGATACCCACAATTATTAATAATTTAAAAATAATAAACTGACTTAATTGTAAGCAAAAGAAGTCATGAATATTTTGCCAATCTGATTTTTTTTAAATTTGTAATATTGTTTAATCTAGTATCACTTGTAAGTACTCTGGTATAATTGTGAGATGGCTCCCAAGAATTTGAAAATGAGGGAAATAGAATTCCAGCTGAGAGTTCATTAAATCATCTCTTAATGAGTTCACGCAAAGGCCCCAGAAGGAGATAAAATAGATGTAGGGCAATTATTCTTTGATAGTATTAACATGTCTATAGAAAGAACATATTAATCTGCAAAAGCAGGTAGTAGGGGCTAGTCACCTCTAGAAGCATATAAGAAAAAAAATAAATGAAAGTGAGGAAACACTGGTAATATCTCTTTAAAGGCATTTGAATCAATAGCACAAGGGTTCCTAGCCCTTTTCCTTAGATAAAGGAAAGCACATTTGAAAACCTCTGAATCTCCTTGTTCTAATCCCATGCTCATCAAGCTACTATTGATTCCACAATAGTTCAACTGGAGAACATAATGCGAATCATGCCAATAATAGTAGCTTTTCCCTGTGGTTCTTTGTCCTAAACCATGCTGCTTCTCCTAGTAGCATGATATTCTAATAAAGACTCAGATATTCTAATAAAGACTCAGATATTTTTAGTGGCTGTTCATTGTGTTAAGAATGTCAAATTGTCTTACTATCACTTTCAACAGACTACAATAGCTGTCTGAATTTATCCTTTTAACCTTAAATCTACCACTTTATAAAGCTCTCCCACCATTTAATATCTAACCACTCTCCCAAAGGTGTATTTTGTCCACATTGTATCTCCAGTGTTTCCTTTAAGGAGAAAGAACTTGCTGTCTGTCCTTGTATGTTGAAGTCAGTGCTGCTTAGACTATTCATCACAAATGACACTTCCTTCCTGAGACTCGTATGATCCAGCTAAGATAAGTGCTTATTCTGTGTTCATATACAATGAAATGTTTCTTGTCATTCATATGATTTAACACAATATTCTTTTTATTCTTTTCATTGTGTGCTATATATTCCTTCCGTGGCCACCACCAATACTGTACATTAAAAACTTACGAGATCAGGGATTTATTTTCATCTTTGTGTTCCACAAGTTCAGCACATTTATTGACACATAGTAAAACATCAAAAAAGTACTTTTGAAGTTTGAAAAATTGAGAGAGGAAAAAGAAGAGAAACAATGGAAGAAACGAAAAGTCATGCTGTATCTTCTTGAGAAGTGTTGTGGCTATACATGGTGATCTAGCCTTTTAAAATTCATGGATCTTTTCAAGCATTGTCCACTTTCATCTCTCTCTCTCTTTTTATCTTTTCAGGCATCATCCACATTCATATCTTTCTCTCTTTCTCTCTCTTTTTCAACAGTATTCAGAGCCATGATCATTGGTTCTGATTAACGACTAAAGGCATTTTTAAGTCATTTTTCCACTTATGCCTCATCATTGCATCAAATGTTACACTATTATGCTGAATAGTACATATTTTCTTGGAGAATTTTGGCTAATTTTAAAGGTAAAATTTAAGCGTTTAGGGAACATTTTACAATTATATAAGACAATCTTTTTTAAAATAGTAGCTTTTATATTGGTAGAAATTCTTACACTTTTATTGATGGTCAATAAAGGTTCAATTAATTGGTTAAAATAGTTTTTTTTACAATGCTCTATATCCTTTATAATAAACTATATTTTAAAATATTAATATCAGACTATTTGGATTTATTGGTTTAGAGACATGGAGAAATTTCTCTTCAATTTTATATGCATATTTCATGGATTAAATGTGTATTTCACTTAGGTAATTGCTTAAATTAAAGAAGGAAAATACTTTTCTGTCTTTTCATTTTTCAAGAATCAGTTTCCTTTTAGTAGTTCCCAGTGGCTTAGTTAGCTCTTACAAATCAGTTGAGAAGAGAATTGGAAAATTTTGGGAAGTAAGCAAAATGTTGTCTTTGAACTTCTGCTTATGGCTGCCAGGAACATTTTTTCTATGGGAGAAAACTGTCATTTGAATCTGGAAAAGGATATTATTGCATGTATACTATGGACATAGTCTCAGTCTGCTTGGCATGGTATAACTAGATGTCACAGACTGGTTGATTTAAGAAACAAACATTAATTTTCTCATAGTTTTGAAGGCTGGAAGTCTGAGATTAGGGTGCCAGCAATGTTTGGCTATGATGGGGCCCTGTTCCTGGCTTTCAGATGATTAGCGTCTCCCTGTGTCCTCACATGGCTTTTTATTGGTTCATGTACATAGAAAAAGGACTCTGGTATTTTTTTTTTTAAATAAATGCGTTAATCCCATGATGGGGCTCCACCTTAATGACTTGATTTAAACTTAAACTCAAAGGTCACATCGCCAAATGTCATTGGATTGGATGTTAAGGCTTCAAAATAGGACTTTTAAGGGAACACACATTTTCAGTCCGTGAAAGTCATCATGATATTATTTTTTTAACGTAGCAATCATTCTTGGCTTCTGGCTTGTCCTTGAGAGGTAGGATTTGATGCTGATGTATAAATTTTGGAATACTTAACAAACCTAGAGGTCCCTGAGTAGTGGATATTGTCATAGCAGAATTAAGGACATCATAGTACACCCCTTCAATTCAATAAAGTTGAATGTGGAATAATTCAAGACTGCATTGAATGCATATGCACAATTCATAATGATTTTCAATTAAAGGTAGGAGGTATAGTACTGGATAGCTATTTTCACACTGCAGACGACACAGTTCTACGTATCTCACCCTTTTGTGTACAACTGCTAATTAAAATTTGGTAAAATAACACTATTATACAGAAAGAAAGATGGATTAGGAAAAAGGCATGGAAGATGATGGAAAAGCCAGAGATTCATGCAAGTTGGAGGAAACTAGGTATAGTTCTACATACTTACATTTCTTTCTAGAAATATTCTTTCTGAAGTGCAGAAATATAAAACTTCTCAGGATATTTTTGTGTTATTATTTCCTGTTTATACAGATGAGGCTACATCATCTTTGGTTGGCAAGATTAGATAAAATACACTAATACTCTGACATATAAACAACTTCTTTGACTTGCTTTTAAATGCTTAATATTTATGTGCTTTAAAGAAATACAATCTCTTTTAAAAGCACAGTATTTGAAGTAGTACGTGTCTTTTAGAAGCAATACAGTTGAAATTATTGTCAAATAAAATTTTCTCCATATCTTTGAGTTCTTTAAGGAACATCTTCCCAATTCCCCAGGTAGAACCGAGTTTGGTTTTACTACTTTCTCCATTTGTTATGCTCATATTAGTTAGCAATATGATAAGTTAAATTGGGAATTGATATATAGGAAAACAGTAGTGAAATCAGGATCAATTTAAATATTAACATGTTTAAGGAAAGTTTTTGAAGTGAAGTTTTGATTAATTTGCTTCCGCATCTCCAAATGTGTAAGGACTCTTGATGTATGTTATCCTTTTCTGATTAGCCATGCAGTGCCACCTGGTGTGCAGATGGAAGGAACTTACACGTCAAAGGCTCTGTTCACACCCACCCCCACCACACACAGCTTACATGGCAGAAAGTTAACAGATGTTCACTTTGCTTGTGTTACTGAGATAAATTGTGCATCCAACTTTTAATTCATAAGTTAAATTTGGAGAACAAGATATTGATATTTGGGTTAGTCTGTCAAAGATTATGTTAATACTTCCAATTTATGGAAAATGTTTCTCTTGGATCTTTTAATTCTTATTATGCATGTTTCCATTTTTTTCCTTTCTTTCTTTTAAAATTTACATGGTAGTTTTGCTTGTTCAGTCTAGTGTCTGTATTTCATGGACAAATTTATCAGTTAAATAATTTATAATTAGTATTTCATCTATGCCTGGGAAGTCTTCTTTTTATTAGAAGAAAATAGAATTTCTTTTGTCTTTGCTAAAGTTATACAATAGTCTTATGCTTTCCCTACTCTTATTCCATTAATGTTAGTGTTGGATACTTACATTTTAAAGTGTATTTGGAAACTTATGCAACATACCTGACAGTCTGCAAAGGACAATAGATTGCAATAAAGTTACAGCACACTTAAAACTACTTTAATGCAATTAATAAATGAGAATTTTGTAAATATAATAAATACAGCCAAACATTTCTTAAATTATTGGCTAAGTTTTGTGCATTAGTTATTTTTAATTCTCAAAATAATTTTGGATTGGCATTATATCTCCATTGATAGATATACACACATAAATTGTGTGTAAGAGATGTGTTTAATAACTTTCTCAAGTACTAGAATCTGGATTTGAACTGAAATTTACTTGAATAGAAATTTACTTAATTTTAATTGTTGATTAAGCCTACACTTAATGTATATATGTATTACGTACATATATATATGGATTTATATATATATGTATGTATTTACTAATTTACCTTTTGATTACGTCCACACTTAACCTATAGGTGTAATTTACCTTGTTGATTACGTCTACACTTTTGTAATTTACCTTGTTGATTACGTCTACACTTAACCTATAAGTGTAGACGTAATCAACAAGGTAATTTAGTAAATAAGAACTTCTCCCATAAAAATTGATATTTATCTTTTCTGATATTATAAGGGTCTTAATTGGACTATAAGCCAAAGGAATGAAGAGGTAGGGTTAAATTGAGCAGGAATATCAGTTTGAAAGGGGCAATTTTATTTTTAAAATTACTTTGTTTTCTTTGTATGTAGTGCAGGTTTCCAACCCAGGGCCTCATGCATGTTAGACAAGGGCTCTACCACCGAGTTACATTCCCAGTTCTAGAAGGGGAAATTGTTGAGAGAAATATTAAGAGGCAGAGCTTAAATATATTCTATTTTAAGTTTTTAACTACTAAAAAAAGTGAGCTGCACAAATCTTCTATAAATAAATAGGTAGCAACTATTTCAGGTTTGTGGGTCCTTTAATCTCTTTTGCAACTGTCACCTCTTTGCCTTTGTAGTGTGAAAGGAGCTATGGAGTAGATATAGGGAAGTGAGTATACCTATGTATCAGTAAAACTTTATTTAACAAGAATAAGTAGGGGGCAGATTTGCTTAGCAGGCTAGGTATGCATCAAGGAATAACTTAAGAACATTAATTGCTTATGATTTTCTTATAGCTTTGAGACAAGAAAAATATTTTAAGTGAAAATCTATGTGCATTATGAATCAAAAAACCAAATTAACTTTTGCATAATCAAATTAATTTTTTATTTAATAGAACTTGAATTGTTTTTAGAATATATACCTCTTTGTAGAATATTTTTTAAGAACCAGGTCCTATCTTTGAAGCAGAAGATGTATCCCTAACATTAATTGGTACTAGCACTTTAAAATAGTTAATTTATGTGAAACCCTACATTTTAGTGTTCACTAAAGCATTTGGATTCCTCGTGTCTTAGTTATGATTTTAGCAAACAGTTTATTTAAGAGAAATATTCAAAAATAGATTTTTCCTGATGCCGTGCGTATGTTAAGTTTTAGAAAAAGTATTTAGATAATGCTACCTTTTTGTTCCTTTCTCAGGTATACTGTTTTATACTTTTAAAGTAAATCTTCAGTAAATAATAATATATTCAGTAGTTAACAACATACTTTATTTCATAATTTTAAAAATCCACAAATTTAATTCACAGAGGGAATCAATGAGAACTGAAATTAATTTGTTTTTTATAACTTTTTGCTGTTTCTCAAAATATATCTTAGAAATTATGGTCAATGACTGGTTTTATTGTTCTTACAATTTTGATGTGAGAAAACAAGGAAACATGCATGTACATATGAACACACAGATGTACACTCCAAACTCTCTCCTCAAAAGCTGGCCTTTATTAGTGAAACCTCTTCCACTTGCTTTCCCACTTTGTGGTTCCCTATCTTTATTCTTCATTATGAACTCTAAGAATTATCACCTATTAACTTTGGCCAGGAAGTAACAAAGAGCCCTCCAGACCACAGTTTCTTGTATTTCTAATGCATAGGGAAGTAAACTGGGGATGATTTTAGAAAGAATATTTAACTCCAAGAATTGAGGAACTTTAGATTACTTACAGGGAAATGAGAGGAAGGAGCAGGGGTATGAAAGATGGTAGAATGAGACAGACATTGTTACCCTATGAACATGTATGATTACACAAACGGTATGAATCTACATTGCACACAACCGTAGAAACTAAAAGTTGTACCACATTTGTGTACAATGAATCAAAGGAACTTTGGATGTTGTAGAGGAAAATGGGATGGGAGGGTTTGGGGAAGGAAAGATAGTAGACTGAGAGAGACAGTATTATCCCTTGTATATGTAAGATTACATGAATTGTGTGAATCTACTTTGTGTACAACCATAGAAATGAAAAGTTGTATCCCATTTCTGTGCAAAAAATAAAAAATTAAAATAAAAAAAAGTAGCAAAATAAAAAATAAATAAAAAAGAGCAAAAAGAAAGTACCTTTAGTTTTTTGCATCTTTGTTTAGAAAATATTTTTTAGTTGTTGATGGACCTTTATTTTATTTATTTATTTATTTGTGGTGTCAAGAATTGAACCCAGTGCTTCACACTTGCCAGGCAAGTGCTCTACAACTGAGCCACAACACCAGCACCACTTTTTGCATCTTGATATAAAAGACAAATAAGAGCATTTTTGTTATATCACAAAGTTTACTAAAGACAATAGAAAAGGTATTACTGATACGTTAAGGTGACAGACTCATCTGAGTACAGAGAAAGAAAATAGAAAACTAAATAGTGACTAGAATTTGTGATTTTTCTGAAGTTTAATGTGATGTGCTTAGGCAGGGATACATTCTTCTGTGAATAATGGTGGATCAAAACATGTAAGTTTAATATATTTTTGATCTATAAAATATATTCAAAACTGATTTAATTTTTTCTTCTTTTTGATGTAAGCTGGATCAAAATCTTACTTTTTATTTTCTTTAATGCTATCTAGAAAAATGCAAATGAAATTAGTAAATTAAAAACAAGATGTAAAAGATTAAAAAGAAAATACTTGTCATTTTTTTCAGAGGTGTGATCATTTATTATATTAATATCTATTTGTAATTACTAAAGTGCGATGATTTTAGTATATTAAGTTTTTTCTAAAGAAAACCGTCTGATATAATCAAGTAATAAATTATTGGAGTTTTGTGTGTATATTTGTTTTTCTCTGCTGTTGACTGAAGAAATATTTGGTTAATGGAGCACTCTAGGGCAAATTGAATCAATGTTATATTGGTCTCTCTTTATTCCCCCTTCCAGTCCATTTTTGGTAGCTACATAACCAGAATTTCTTACAGAAATTTTCTGGGCTACAAAGCAAAACCATCTGGGCTTAGTGAAGACTGACTACGAGTCTCTAGGGAGCAGTCCAACCTGTGAGTTTTCTCATTATAGTGGTATGATCTTAAGAGTGTTGGACTTTTAGTGTTAAGGAAATCTTATATTTCTCTATTAAAGCCTTCCACTATAGTTAGGTATATTCTTTCTCTGTGTGTGTGTGTGTGTGTGTGTGTGTGTGTGTGTGTGTTTCTTAGCTTCCAGACTCTGCAACTTACAATTACCTTTCTGTGAAATGGAAGAGCGAGGGGGATAGAGACAGAAAAGGGTAAATTTTGTAAAGGCAACATAATCTTGAAGTTATTTTTACTTTATGTTTCTTTGTTCTGTAGAAGGGTCAGAAAGTAGCATGAAGTCAAAAGGTCATATGAAAAGCATACAACTTTCATTAGTCTTCTAGCTACTAAACCCCCTAAGAAGAGGAAGCAAAATAAGATAGATATCAAGAAAATCTGATTAAACATAATATTAAAAATACATTTTTGAATAATTTTATACACAGTTTATTTTTCTACCTAATTTTACCCTGACAATCTTAAAATGCTCTTTGAAAAATATGTTATTTGTAAGTTATCCCTAGAATCCACTGATAAAATATCAACAGCAGTGTGCTTAAAGTATCAACAAATGACCTTCATTCTTATAATTGACATAATACTAAGTCTTTTACCCTCATTTTTTCTTGTATAACTTCATTAATTCATTTATTAGTTCAGTGAATACCAAGGTGGCTATTTGTAATTAATAGGTCCTTCTTTTCAAGAAACTTATAGTTTTGGGGATGTGACGGACATGTGAACATTTCCTGATTTGTCCCTCAGAAAACTATGCCTTTCTTTCTTACAAAGAGTTATACGGTGCAACAGCATTTCAAGTATTTTGTTCACTTACTTGTATGTACTCAACTTATGCATCCTAGAATAAAAACCTCATTAAGAAAGGACAAAGCAGGAACATGGGGGCCATAGGTGTAGGACACAGAAATGTAGGGAATATCATATGGGACATCTCCATATTCTTGCTGGAGCTTTCACTGCCAATGATGTATCCTGATAAATAGGACCGAACACATAACTGGGCCAAATTCTGGAGGCTTTGCCTAGTATGCAAATGAGTTTTTTTTGCAGTGTTTACTTTCTAACATGAAAGATTAAAGATTTTCCCAGTGGCTCTGGAGGCTCGAGCAGGAGGATCACTAGTTCAAAGCCAGCCTCAGCAACAGCGAGGCACTAAGCAACTCAGTAAGACCCTAAGCAACTCAGCGAGACCCTGTCTCTAAATAAAATACAGAATAGGTCTGGGGATGTGGCTCAGTGGTTGAGAACCTCTGAGTTCAATCCCCAGTACCCACCCCCAAAAAAGATTAAATATTTTGTTGTGAGAGATAAGACCTTGGAGACACTATGGAAATAACCTAGGGGAGAAGGACAAGACCAGACCTTGGGAGATTTCACATTGAGGCTATTGTCACAATTTATTCAAGGGAAAATCAAGGACCTGGGTTGAAGTCTTGCTGAAAGTATGAAAGAAAAATAAGAAAATACTATGGGTAAGTGTTAGCACCCGATTAGATTAGGTATGGTCAGAGAAGGTCAGGAAGGAGCAGGCAGGGTGAAGGAGGTAAGGAATAGGTACAAACTGAGAATATTGTCAACACTTATCCAAGAAAGATGGAGGTAACAATTTGCTAGTAAAATAAAATAAAGGCTGATTATCAGTTCTTTCCTGACTTCTCATGTTTGGAATTCCTGTGACATCCAGAAATATCCAGTAAACCCTGAGGTATACCTGACTAGTCTGAAATCAGGTGAGTATGGGCAGGAGAGGTAGCTTTGGTGTTATTAGCTGTATTCTCTCAGCAAATCAAGCAGAACAAAGCAAAACTGTGTCTTGAAACTAGTCAAATTAGTTGCAGTCTCTGTTCACAGTGGTTAGAAGTAATAGAGACTTACAGATATTATGTGAAGCTGGGGCATTGAAGGAATTACTTATTGGTCTTCATGACCACACTAGACAGAATAAGGGAATTGGAGCCCAGCGAAATTGTGTGATTATCAACACCACAGAGCGTGATCTTGAAATATGCTGCACTGAGCATGCTCTAATTCCACATCTTAAACATGGTTTATTGATGGCATATTTTTTATTTTGTTGGCCCACCCTTCCTTTGACCATGGCATATGTAAGCTAGATAACTCTGTGGTTAGAGGGCTCTTGTACGATAAGAAGGAAGCAGTTAAGCTAGCCCATTTAAAGACTGAACTTCTTAGCACTACATTTTAGTATTAGTTGTTGGATATACAGAGCCATGTTCTCCAGTACCATTCAAACTGATAATGTTTGCTTAAGAGTTGACTTGGAAAACACAAATATTCCTCATACATGAAAATACAGCTTGTAGGAGAAATTCTTTATAATATATGTTATTTAGAAAAGAGACCAATTGGAAAGAGAGTCTTTTACTTCAAATATATCATCCTGGGATTCTTAAACAAATTTCCTTAACAAGAATTAATGTAAGATGTATTTTACAAAATTCATTGATATTTACTTCAGAGAGACATGTTCATCATCTAAAGTGAGATGTAAATTCATTCCCTTTTTATCACTAACCAAGGAGAATTCTGCAAAAAAAAAATATGTATATATATATACACATAAATAAGAAAAATAGCATTTGTTTCAATTTTCTTCTTTTTAAGTGGTTCTTCCATAAAGCTTTGTTCCTGGATTTGTATATTTTAACAAAACATAGTATCAGTGTTTGTTTTAGTACATCTTAAAATTCTTTCATGTTTACAACTATTAAACATTCTGATCTCTAAAATTAACTTTTCTTTCCCTTATTTTTATTATTTTTTTTTGCTATAGTCAGAGTTAACATTGAATTCCCCAAGGTCTTCTAAGAAAATATGCATTATGCATTATGAGAACATAAAATCAGTCCTTCTCACAGAGTAAATAAATTTCCATCATGCATAATACCTGAACATACAGTCTCTACTACTACAGGTTGATTGGCATAGAAAATAAAAGGGGGGAGGAATTTTAGACAATTTTTTGACCTCAGGGTTTATGTTTACATTCTTCAGTACTGTTATTATGCTATATTCTTTTCCCAGCATTGTAACCATTTAGAATCCTGATAATAGCATATGTATTTTTACAAATGATATTCATTAAATGTTTTCAGTTGTTAAAAATTTGAAAATTTTAGTTTCTATTTAAAAATTTCCTAAAAGTGCTCAGGTCTGTTACTAAGGTTACCTTTCAGCTATAAAGTGATAAACTTTTCTCATCGATTTGGTCTTTTCAGAGGAATCCCTTTTATGTATAATAGGATGCTGAAGGAATTCTGAGATCCTGTAGCAATGCTTATCCTACTCGTAACCATTCTTACAGAAGAGTGGCAAGACACTGAAAATTGAAACGCAGGCTGGTGGGTCAGAGATGTGAGTTTTCTTCAACATTTATTATGCAGAAGTGAACTAAAGTCCTAAACCACATCATTTAGGAGATGGTAAATGTCTACTGACTAGGTTAGTGAATGCTTTATGATTACTTTGCAGGGACTATTTTGAAATGCTGTGTTTGTATAGGGTCCTGAATATAAGTTCTAGAAGCTCTTCTTGCTGAAAGAACACTAAAAGGTCTATCAGCAAATTCAACAATTTGAAAGAAGTAAGAAAACACAGTTCTAGCACATAGGGCATGTGAGAGTTTTTATTTTCTCTTACAAATATATCACACTTGTTTGAGCATCTATCACATTATAAATATCGATTTTGGCATTGCCAAGAGTTTTGCCTATATTTTTAAAATGCCTACTATGTATTTGGGGCTTTGTGTACATTCTCACTGGATCTTATTCAAGCTTCATGGTAATCCCAGGAATTAGGTGCTAGTTGCCTTGACTCCAGTGCTGAGGAAACTGGCTCAGTGCCTTGACTAAGGCTATTAAGTTTCTCCCAGGTGACACCAGAATCCCCAACCTGTTTTCCCAACATCCTTAGTATCTCATATGATAATCATGGATTGGGAGGTAAAGGGTAGTAAATGGCTTAAGGGAGAAGGAGAAGGGAAAGTTTTTCTTCTGTTTGTTTGTATTCGTAGAGAAATCCAAACATAGTTAATGGTAAGATAAAATTGTGAACACTAAAACAGATTTGAGATGTTTAGTGGGGGAAAGAACAAAAAGAAACTGAAGAGCACAGATGGGGGTGTTCACTTTTGGAAACATGAGAAGATACTTTTTCCTCATTGACAAGGAACTGGTTTTGTGAAGACAGAAGAACATTCTAAGGTGGACCATGTCACTCAAGTGAGCTCACCTTGCTTGACCTTTCATTAGTGAAGCCCTCAGCTCTACATGCTCTATCAGGAAGAAGCCCTGATTTGCTGGTTAGAGGATAGCAGGAAGAACTGGAGGGCCCTGGAGGGAGAGGAGGAGTGGGGAGGGAGAGGGGAAAAACTGTATCTCCAGGAGCGCACAAGACAAAAAAGAAAATCTTAAGTGTGGAGGAAAAAAAAAAACTGCACAACAAAGCAGAGAAATATAGACAAAGAACATTAAGTTTTTACTTAATTAATTTTACATTTATGGTAGGTCTTAGTCTCTATGTTTATGGGATGGAAGGACACAAGATCAAATATTTTATTATAAGGGAGGTACAAGTAAGGTTGATACTTTTATTAATCCTAGTTTAATAATAATAATTATTTATTAAAGCAAGAGGCTGGGGACATAGCTTGGCAATATAGCACTTGCCTAGCATGTGTGGGACCCTGGTTTCAATCATCAGCTCTGCAAAAACCAAAAAATAAATTCTTAATTAAAAGTACTGTCTTTCGTAGTTCTTCTAATGGAAATAGGGATTTTTTTTCCAAATGGTTCTTCTAGGAAGGCTATAAAAATATTATTTCTTCAAGCATATAAAATGAGACCAACACATAATGTTGGTTTGAGCCAGTTTCATTCAGCTGTAAATTATACTTAGGTTGTAATTAGTTGCTTTGAAAATGAATTAATTCTATCAGGTCATTAAATAACCCCATTTAATAAATTAATACAACAAGCATATTATTTGCAAACATACAAGAACAGTAGCATTTTTAACAAATTGTCCATCTTTAGCAAAACTTACATTTCACTTAAGTGTAATGAGAATCAGCCACCATGCCATATTATTATTAGAAAAACCTTAGGACTTTTTATGAGTTGAAAGTTGAAGATAAGTTCATCCTTAAGCATATTATGCTATGATTAGTAAAGTTTTGTAACTGAGGACTATTTGAAAATTGGTTGACCATATGAATATACTATATTTATGTAGAGTGAGGTAGAAATGGAAGGGATGGGAGTGAGTGAAGTGAAAGAAAAAAGAACAAAGAAATGTATATAAATAATTCAGTAATGGGCAGCATAATTTGACATTCATTCAAAAACTTTAGAATTCTTACACTTTGTATATTTTGAAGTATTCTAGGTCAACTGCATGTCATTACATGGTTGGAAATAAACAAGCAAGTTGAAAAATCTTTTTTGCTGTTTTGAGGAATGGGGTAATTCATCTTAGGCTAAGCCTTTAGACTAAACCTTCGGTGGAAGAAAAAATTGTATTCTGATTTCTGCCAAAGACTTAATTAGCCATATATTAAATAACAATTAGTCAATATTCATGGTATAGAAAATACTCCCCATTATGATCTTTTTTTGATTTCTCTTTTTAAATTGTAACTATCCAGATCAATGAAGATAGCCAAAAATTGTCCATCACCAAATATGTGAAACAAATACCACTCTCATACCCATGTACAAACTATACTTCATAACCTAAAATAATCATTGGAGCCCCTCCTCACATGCCAGAGTGTTCATTTATAAGCAGCCTGTTTGGACATTCCTAATTATATCACATATTATTCTATGAACATTTACCGTGATCTGTACCAGGTACTGGTTGTCACAGTGAAGAGGAAAACATTTTCCTTGTCTTCACGGAGATCAAGACTTCACTGTTGCAACATGTAATAATTGCAAAACCATGTGATAATGTATGTAATGATTGAGGTATCCTGGAGTTTTGTGGGTGCACAATGAGGATGCTTGGCATTACTGGAATTATTTTAACTGTGAGGGAGCCATGAAAGACTTCCTGGGGAGAGTGGTGTTTTTATGGAGTTGAAACTATGATTAGGAGATAGCAGGGCAAGAGAAGGCAAATAGGGAGGGTTATCCCTCACAGAGGGGTCAAGAGGGTTGTTCTGTGAACTACCTTTATAAAAACCCTAGGTAGTTCAATGTTTCTGGAATTGGTGATGCTTTGATTGTTGAATCATCAGACTGGAGAATTATCTAAGAAGCAGGTCTTAGAGGGCCCACATATCATACTAAGTGACTTGGACTTTATTCTGTTGAATATGAGAAGTGATCAAAACATTTTAAGCAGTGCAGGCTCTCTGGGTAGGGAAGAAATTTGAGAGTGATAAGACTGGACATGTAGAGACAAGCTAGTAGCTGTTATACAATCCAGGTGAGAGATGATTAGAGCTTTAACTGGGCAAAGGATGAATTAATTAATTAATATTTAGGTCAAAATGCTTAGATCTTTTTTTCCTTATAATTTCATGTCACGAACTTTAATGAGAAGTTTGGAAAATAAATGGTCAGTTAATAAGTGGCTATTAGAATTATTCCATCTTTTAAATTCCCAGTGTTCTCAATGCTGTGTTAATCTCTACATGCATAGATTCAAGCCTAACCAGTTTCATAGAAGTTTAAGTCAAAATTATTTTCCATAAAATAAGGCTGTATTTTCCTAGTATTGGTATTTTTGAAATGATAAACTTTGAACAGCATTTGCAGATTATGTAAGGTTATTTCTACAATTGTTTTCAAAGCATTTTCTCTTATTTGACTCCTTAAATATTAAAGCTCATTAGGATATGTATATTTAGATATGAAGAAAAGATTAATTTATAAAAGTAAAAGTAAACATAGCAGCTAATTGAAATGCTTAATAGAGCATTAACCAGAACTGAATTATGGTATAACAAACAAATGTTTTTTTGATATTTTTCTTCTGATTTACTTGCTGCAAACTGTAGCTATTATTTGTGGAATAAAGTTAATAGAATCTTGTAAATAGAAGCAAGAAACTGATTGGCTTACACTTTTGTAGGTATGGTTCCTTAAGTGTTTCAGCCTTCATTCAGATTTAAAAAAAGTTTGAATTTTTATGTGAAATTCAAAAGCATAAGCTGCTATCTGCCTTAAAGATTATGCAGGAATAATTCTAATTAGCATTTTCTTATGGTTAGATGATTTAGAGCATGGGCTCTGAGAAGGATTTAGAAAACAATGAGTTTCGTATTCTCTGTTAATTATGTAATAAATACATTTCTAATTGGGATGGGTTATTGATGTTGACTTGTCAGTTTTCTGGTATCCTTACAGTGACAAACAATGCAGCATAAAATGATTTTTCTGCATACCTGAGGGTCCATTGTTTTCAGAGGTACCTGTGACTATAAGAAGATAAGTGGCTATTTAATTTTTTTTATTTACTTATTGATTCATTGAACACAAATGGAGTACAACTATTGTTTCACTGGTTGTACACAAAGTAGAGTCACACCATCTGTGCATTCATGCATGTACACAGGGCAATGGTATCTGTCACACATTCTGTTATTATTTTTACCCCCCACCACGCCCCCACCCCTCCCTACCCTCTATGCTATCTATCCTTCCTCCATTCTTGCCACCCTTCCCCCC
>JAJEJO010000640.1:662472-673793 GCA_020662805.1 Glaucomys volans
GTAGGCAAATGCCAGTGCAGGTATGTCACACTAATTTGATTGCCTCGGCTACAAAAGATGTTAAGTACTTTAACTTTTATTATTAAGTCAGCAAAGATTCATTTTCCTTTTCCAAGCTGAATTCTAGAAATCATCTGTTTGAGGAAAAACAAAACAAGCCTATGAAATTCCATAAGAGATGATGTCTATCACTTTGGACCTGGGATACTGGCTGTGTTTCAGCAAGCAGCTCTGGAAGTAACACATATATCTTCTGAGAGCTGAAACAGCAGTTCCAAGTGCAGCTCGCTCTGCATGAGGCCCAACAGAGGAGCAGTGCTAAGCTTGATGACATGGCTTAGACGTGAAAAAAAAGATACTTTTGTGTGTGAATGTGAAAAAGACGAGAATTAAAAAATTTAAATCCATGACACTTCATTGTGATATCATATAGGATTTTCTTTTCAAAATATCTCATTACTAATTTAATTGTCAAGAATTTTTTTCTTAAGAAATGCAACAGTTCAAATATGTTTGGGTATATTCAAGTGGACTACAACTGATTGAAAAATATGTCTTTTATGGAATCCCATATTTGATTTTTTTTTTAAATATATACTTGCTCTTTATTTTCAGCTTCTTTTTTTTTATTTACTTATTGATTCATTGAACACAAATGGAGTACAGCTATTGTTTCACTGGTTGTACACAAAGTAGAGTCACACCATCTGTGCGTTCATACATGTACACAGGGCAATGGTATCTGTCACACATTCTGTTATTATTTTTACCCCCCACCCCACCCCCACCCCTCCCTTCCCTCTATGCTATCTATCCTTTTTCAAGTTGGTATTATTTTTCTTACCATTTAATAGTATGATTCTTTTTCTTTTTTATAAAAGGTATTTCTGATAGATCAAACAATTTAGTCATCAAGTTATCCTTTCTAAAGTTATGTAGTCCGCTTATATAAAATAATATACTAGAGATTATACACAGTAAGATTTCACATAATCTTGAAAATTGTGTGAAAATATTATTTTATTATAATTCTCTAGACCTTTTTGAATATCAAAAAGTCATAAAGCAATATTTTAATCTTTCATATCACTATTGAACATGGTCTATTATATTGCTCAGTAAATTGCAATGTATTGATTGATGTCTTAAAATTCCTTGAATAATTTTGTGCTAGGATAATAGTTTGTCCCTCCTGATAAGTCAGTAAACTTTCTATCAGGTATTGATGTCTTTGTAATTTATAATAATTTTGTTTTAACTTCATTGTCAGGAAGACCAGAGTCAATTTTAGTGCTCAGTCATTGTAATTATCAATCTGTTATTTCAGATCATCTCCAATGCCTCTTGGAAGTAGGAGGACATATATCCACATATGGATAACACCTTTGGCCCTACACAAACCTAGGCATGGCATCTCACATATCTCATTAATTTTGGGGATTGTTGATTAGTTGAGATAAGATGAGGATTGTAAACTATGGATGACTATTTTGATAAGTTATTTTAAACATGTATGGAAAGCACTCAGTATTGATCCCTGCTAGACTCTAAGTTCAGGGTTCAGTAGAGGTCTGGTTCTAATTTTTCTTCTCAACCACTTTTTAACTCATACCTATTGTTTCACAATTAAATGCTTAACATGTGTTACAAGGATGATACCTTATTATCTTCAATTAAATGTATGTATGTCTTAGAAGAAAATATAGAATCACATATATAAAACAGTATCAAAGTATTTCAGGTTCTTTCCTATAATAATGTCAAGGGAGAAGGTAGGGAGAACAGTACAAAAAGAAAAGAGGGACTTTGGTCTCATTAGCATATAAACACAAGAAATTATCAAAGTATAAAGAAGAAATTGAAGTTCTGACCATTTACAGCATTCCCATTTCTATTCTTTTATTCAGTTATTTGTCAATTATTTTAACAATTATTATTGGGCCAGTCACCATACTCATCATTGGAGATTCAACAGTGAATTTGGGCACACTCTCTTTATAGGGAAGTTTGTTGTTTTTCTCGAGGGAAAATTTAATATTCTAAAGTACACAGGGAGAACAGAGAACACACCTGGTTGATGATCTAGTGGACTGAGTTTTTAACCTGCCTGGGTGGAAGTTTGTTAGACAAAAATTGATTCGTTATTGGCACATAAAATAGCATCTACTATAACATAGACTTGAAGGAACAGTGTGTTTGAAAAGTGATAAATATGGTATGGCATATGCCTTAGATTCATATATGCTAAGTGATTTGAGTATAAGTGAAATAGAGGCTTGAGGGCAGGAGAGAAATAAATTCTTATAGCTCATATATGTGATGTCAAGAAGTTTGTAGAGTTAAGATTTGTTCCAGAGGCTGTGGACAGGTGTCTGAGTTTCTGCATTGATGCTATCAGGGAACTACCTTAAACCCACAGGGCTCAGGAGTACCACCAAACAATTGCAATAACACTGTCCTCCCTACTCTCTGCCATCAGTTAATGTTCTGTAGGTTTTGTTAAGGCCTAAGTGGGATCATGGTAACATACTTATCATGGAGCTTTTCTTACTGATTTTGAATCTATTATATGATAAAATATCTTGCAAAAATCACATAATTTTTATGATATATTTATTAGAAAGGGGGCCATAGCCATACTTACAGTTTTTAGCAACATACCTTAATGGGTGTGCATTTGCAAATAATTCCTAATGGTATTGGCTCATAATGAAGAAACAAAATATTTATAAAGCATTTCTTTTGTGTTCAGTTGCATGGTAATCTCCATTTCATTCATCATCAGGTCAGGTTTTGAAGTGCATGTTGGCTTTGAGTTGTTTCATTCTGCATTGTTAAAGAGAGGCATAAAATAAGACCGTTTTTTCTGAAGAGGAAATGAAAGTGATGGCTAAAATTATCTTTCAGTATTATATGTTGAATTTTCATAAGACAGTGAAGAAGTCAAGTTTATGTAAATTGTCTTTTCTTTAGGTTTTAAGAATGGGTATAAGCTGACACGACTTATGATCTGCAAAAATCATCCGTGATTTCTTATATTATCAAATGATCAATTTTCTATAATTTAGTTCCTTAGAGAAGAAAAAAATTCAAGAAAGACTTTAAAGTTCACTTTGTTTCATTTTCTTTTGTGGGCTTAAAAATTAAGTAGGTAGATAAATACCCTTTATTATCTTTTGAAATGATTTTAATAGCTTAAGCTAAATTTTAGAAATGCACCCCTATATCTGTGTTATAGAAATTTGATAGTTTAGATATATTCATGGAAACAGATCTTACATTATTAATTTATTATTATGAGCCTAATTTTAAATGGCCATCATGACTGCATTTATTTCGCATTTTAGAAATACTCTTTGATTTAGCTCAAGAAAAAGCATTGTGGAATTCAGAAAATATAATACCAAATAGTATTTTTTTCTGCAAAATCCATTACACTGTAGGAGGTTTCACATTTCTAAAATGCAAGCAGTAAGTATTGTGGGGTCAGGGACTAACCAGTGAATGAAAGTCAGAACTCAAAATGAAGTGCCTTTTCTGTTTAACACTGGGCACTGATAGAAACTGATAATGTTTGATTAATGAACGGCAGCCTTGCAGTGGGTGAAAACATCTGCGAGAAGTGATTTATTATTTCAAAGGTATTGGAAGCTTGCGATATCTTGCCGATTTAAGTATGTGTGCCTGAATAAAATAAATGAGATGCAACATGTGAAAAATGAAAACACATTACTTGTAAAGGATGTGTCACAAGCAGGGTATTTTTGTTCAAGTACACTTTGTCATGGGGATTTTTAATGCTGTTCTGAATACAAATCATTTAGCTGGTTCATAAAATCGCCTCAGTTGGAATTCTTGCATCTATCATCCAAGACATAAATGAGGGTTAAACTTAATGTGGTGTAACATCCCTTAAATGTTCAAATTGTGTGTCATATACAACTATTAAGGTTGCACATATGTTTTATGTATAAAGATGAATAAATTGTAGTTACTTAAAACAACAGTGCCCAAATAGAACGTTTGAGGTCTTAATTGAACACTGATCACATACTCGGAGTTAATGCTTTTCACTGAAACTATTATGTCTAAATATTTGAATAATCTATCATTTTGTGATAGAGCAATTTTTAGATAGGTGATGTTATATGACAAATAATATGGCTTAATGAAGGGAATGGTTATATTTAAATATGGTTATATAAGCTTCTGTGTATATGTGTGAATAGACCTTGAATTATTCACTGCTGGTTAGGTAAATATCATACCTCATCGGTCAAAGTAGTTACCTTATATTTAACATATACTAGGTAATAATATTTTATAAAAAATTAGATAGTATCTAAACTTATTTCAACATAACTGTGTCTTAATATTCATCATGGAAGTGAGAAAAACGTGAACAAGAACCTGGAGCAGTCTATGGACATTGTGCCATAAGCACCGATTGCTTCCTGTGTGGTTTGTAAGCTGTATCTGCTTGTTCAACTTACCACTGAAGTCACTTTTCCAAGTTTAATGTTGAGGCTATGATTAAACTGCTCCCCAGACCACCCAAATTTAGGGGAAAAATTATCTTCATAAGTAAATTAAATTCTAGTAAAGAAAGCGTATTTTTGAAAATTATTCAACTTTATAATTACATATATATTTGTTAATAAATTAGATTCTTAATTAGGTCAAGTTGTATGCACTCCTCTTGACCATTGTAGACTTAGGATTAAGCATAAACTAAATCTTCATTATATGTTTTATTATTTGAATAAAATATTAGAAATGGCAATTTTATCTACAACAGTTTTACTCATTCTTCTGAGAGTTCTGGAGAACCTGCACTGTCCCAGGCTCGGAGCTGCATCTGGAAATATGATGGTCAAGACAATAGACATATCGCTTGCTCTCAAGGAACTGCTAGGCTGGTGGGAGGCAGATATTAAATACATCACACAACAGAGAAGGAAACATTTTGAAAAGTGATAAGAAGAACAAGTATAAGGGTCATGGATACATTCCAAGGAGACCACTCATGAGTGGCAGAGAAGAGGGATCATGTAAGCTGGGTTTGGGGAGAACAAAGAAAGATATGGTGCAGGAGATACTAGATATCTAGGTTGGAAAGTAAAATGATTAGATTTACATTTTTTAATTTTGATTCATTGTACACAAATGGAGTACAACTAGCATTTCTCTGGTTGTATATCAAGTAGAGTCATACCGTTTGTGTATTCATACACGTACATAGGGTAATGATGTTTGTCTCCTTCTATTATCTTTCCTTCCCCATCTCCTCATTTCTGTCTACACAATATGTCCTTCTTCCATTCTTCCTTTACCTCCTCCTGCCCCTGTTATGTATCATCAACCACTTATCAGAAAAATCATTTGCCCTTTGGTTTTTTGAGATTGGCTTTTTTCACTTAACATGATGTTCTCCACCTCCAGTCATTTACCTGGAAATGTCATAATTTACTCTTCTTTATGGCTGGATAATATTCCATTGTGTATATGTACCACGGTTTCTTTATCCATTCATCTATTGAAGGACATCTAGACTGGTTCCACAACATAGCTATTGTGAATTGAGCTGCTGTAAACATTGATGTGACTGCATCACTGTTGTATGCTGATTTTAATTCCTTTGGGCATAGGTCAAGGAGTGGGATAGCTGGGTCAAATGGTGGTTCCATTCTAAGTTTTCTAAGGAATCTCCATACTCCTTTCCAGAGTGGCTGAGGAATCACACTATAGGCTGCCCTGGAGAAGAGGTGGGAAATCCCTTGAGGAGGCTTTAGCAAATGGACTGTTAATAAGAACAGGAGATGATGAAGTTGATTCTGTCCTACTCAGGAGTACAAATCTTTGTCGAGCGCAATATCTCAGTTTTTGCCATATCTTCCAATTTCTGTCCTTTTTTCCAAGAGTGGTCATGGTCTGAAAATAATAGGGTCTTTCATCATTATTTTTGGAATCCTTTATTCCCCATTTTTATATATTTAACTTAGAACTATTTAAGCCTTAACTACTATTTAAATTAAGCATAGTGCTACTTGTTTGGCAGTTAGAACATTCCAATTTGATTTTCTTATAGTTTCCAAATTTTAACTCCCCTGATATGTCAAAAAATTTTAATACCTTTTTTTTATTACCAAATAGTAATACATGATTAATTGCAGTGCAAGCAGATTTAAGTACATTCATTGTTATTTCCAGCCACAGAATTATTCAAAATAGAAAAAGAAACATATTTTAAGTAGCTTATTCATGTACAGTCAGAATCATGAGTAGAACAAGAAATATGAAGGAGATTTAATAATGTATTCATAGAAAGAATTTTCTACAGCCTGTTTTCTAAAATTTGTTAACCTTGCTGTCAGAAATATTTCCTTCATCTTTTGTGCTATCAGATAAATCCAGTTTTTAAGTGGAAATAGGCTTGATCATCTTCTTGAGAGCTCCTCATGTAGCTGAAAATCTTCATTAAATTGACTTTTAGTATTTACGTCTCCAGGCTGAATAATCACAGTTCCAATTAATTAAAGACTAAAAATTCCTTCCTCAATTAAACTGAAATATGTAGGCAAACAAAGGAAAATATACACTGTCTAGATTTAGTAGTTTTCTAGAACTCCTTGCTAAGGAGTCAAATATTAATATAGGCTAACATCCTTAACATCAAAGAATACATAGAAATTTATTCTTTCTAATTACATAGATACTACATATGTAAAACAAAATTAAGATCTGGGAATACTTAATAAGACTCTAATGAGAATTCAGTATAAATATAGGACACCAGTTTTAGATTCTCTTCCTCCTTAAACTGGATTGGCAACCTTGGACAAGTTATAACATTCTTGAACCCTAAACAAAGATGTTGAAAATAAAGGAAAAATAAGTTTAAAAAATGATAAAAATAAGTGGGAAATTACAGAATTGAGTGTGGTTTCAGATCTGTTTATGCCACAAGCTGATTGATTGTAAGAAAACTTGAATACTAGTAAATGATCCCTTGACGTTATTTTTCCCTTGGTTTTACACCTTCAACCTAATATACTAGGGACATTTTTATGCTACCTATAAGGAGAGAAGGTAGCATGTAGTGACCTATGCAGCTGTGAGCTAATGATCAGTATTGAGACATATTCATGATGGATAAAATATGACAGTACACTTTCAGTAGGGCTTATGTCATAGGAAAGGACTCAGTGTAGGAAAGAAACCAGCCATAATTTGTGTTATTTCATAATAAATTATGAAATAAATTAATACATGCAAAAGAATAACTATTTGCTTTTAAGGTAGCTTAGAAAGTGATTCCGGTCTGCCAATATTAGCTATATTAAATATCTGTTTAAATATCTTTCCCCCCTCCCTCTCCACATATAAGCACAAACAAAGCTGGCACTTGACAATACTACTTTGAACTAGTGATATGGGAGTTTGAAGAGAGAAGTCAGAGTGATGAGTACTCCATAGAATTTCATGTAGAGAGAGAAAAAGGGAGAAAATGAGAATAAACCAGTCATTTTGCAAAGGAGAATAAAGCTCAGAGGACTTGAAATCAGGTATTGAAAGATGGAAGATGAGAAATGCAATTTGAGGTAATAAGGTATAAAACAAAGGATCAGTGCCTGAAAGCATATGTTTTTGAAAAGATCAATCAAGAAATATAATTAGAATGAGAAGTTTTCCAAGGGATCTTTGCATTTGAAAGTATGTCAGTCATCTGCTGCTGCATAACAAGTCACCCCCAAACCAGTAGCTTGAAACAACCACTAATTTTTGCCCATGATTCTGTGGGGTGGTAATTTATTCCGGCCTGAGCAGGCATGTTCTGCTATGCATTGTGTCTACTGTACACTCTTCTTACATGCCTTTGAACCTTTTGATGATTTGGTTAGGAGAAATTAGCCTAGAATGACTCATCTACATATCTCAAGTCTCAGTTATATGATCTGGACATCTCTCTTCTCTTTCTCTCTCCCTCTACACTCACTCTCTCTCTCTCTCTCTCTCTCTCTCTCTCTCTCACTGCACCATGTGGTCTTTCTCTTCACATGGAGCCTCATTCTCCAGGAGGCAAGACCAGACTTGTTCACAAAGTTGTCTTGTTCCAAGAGAACATTTTAAACTTCAAATCCTCTTTGAAGACAAGACTTGAAAGTCACAGTGTTATTCTTGCCTCATTATGTTAATCAAGGCAATTGGGAATATAATTCCAGATTCAATGGGGGGATAATGAACTGCCTCTTAAAGAGAGGAATGACAAAGTCATCTGACATACATACAGGAATGGGAGGAGTTCTTATAGCTGCCTTCATAAACAGTCTACTACCTGAAAATGGTGCATTATATTTGAGTTTAAGGCACATGTAGATTTTTTTTTCAGATGCTTTCTCTTGTAGAAAAATCTTCCTACATCAAAATTGTTCTATAGGGCACCTGAGAGATTGTGACTTGAGATATGTTCTAGATTGTAAATGCTGGAGCCATAGTGTCTGTTTTTTTTTTTTTTTCTGTCAGTTAAGTGAACTCTTTAATGCCTCAGTTTCAATCTTCTGAATTCTATGTCTGAATAAGAATGAATGGCTTTCAATAGTGAATAAAACTACGTGACTATGAAATCCATCATCCCTAGATCTAATTGCACTTTTATTTGCATCATTTTCATTATTATTTATTTAAAAATTTTCTTTTATTAATAATGTCCTAACCCTCCTTCTCAAAATACTCATTATTCCTTTAATCATATAATGGAAAAAAGGTTCATTCCCCAAGTATCTTGCTTTCTATGAAACACATGACATAGTATTTATTGAGATGATGCAAAAACACCAAATTGGCTTATATCCCCACCCTCTAATTCCTTTTTCCTCATCTGTTAACACAGTCTACAGGACCCTAAGCCCCAGATTATTTTCCACCACCTACAGTCTGAGGTTATATTTTCTGGATGATGGCTGCACCTTGATTAAATCCAGATGGGAGTCACACAATTAGATTCCTCACTACAGTGATAGGGAAATTATCTGTATATTTTTGGACTGGTGTATGGCATATACTATTTTGTCTGCCAGGTCAAAAATTACACTGATAGACACAAACCATGACTTAGTAACACCTGCACTTAAATTCAGATCTGACATTCAGTGGCCTGATTATGACTGCAAGATGCCTTTTAACAATAACTTTCTATGATTCTATAAGTACTGTCAAGGTGAAAGATAATGAAAATCTGATTTGGTAGTAACAGCAGGAATAAAGATGAGAAGATGGATGAGAGGGAAAGGGCAGAGTTGAATCATCAGTAATTGGTAAAATATCAGATGTATGAGTTGGGGAAAATAGAGGAGAATCTGAGGTCAAATCACTGTTTTAGTAAATCCTTTTAGGACATGATTTTGGTTATGACATAGGCTTGACAGTTTGCTGATTATAATTTTTTTTAGGATGCTTATAATTATACAAAGGCACTATGCAGATATGATATGATCTGATAACAAGCCTAGTAGTTTGAGATAATCTTTCCTTAGCAAGTTCTGAGCAGTTTTAAGAAGACATTCATTGTTGAATGAAATTATGCTCAGTTTTATTTTTATTACACATTGTAATATGTAAATTTCCCCTTTGAAAATTGTGTGATTTTATATTTAAAGTTACCTGCTTTTACTATGAATGCCCATATTATATAATTATATATACATTAGAATAAAAACTATGCATTGTACTTTATTTTACTTTGTTTTCTGCTCTTTTTTTTGTACATTGTATCTTAGCTCCAGAGAATTTATCTTTCAATTCCATTAGGACAAAGTTTGGGGCTCCATATTTATCTCCACATAATGTGGGTCCAGCAAATATGAGATCACTTAGAAGAAAATGTATGAATTGATGTTGAAATTTAAAAATAATACATGTGAATTTAATTTCCTTTATATTTGTAAAGATACCAAACTATTTAAATTTATATTTTCTAGCAAGTTAGTGCCCATTTCTCCTTAAAGTCACTAGCAATATTTAAAAATTCAAAAAAATATTTTTAGAAAATCAAGGAAATATCTTATATATTTCAACATTCTTCAAAAGCTACCAGGAAATGTTGAAATGAGACAAACACTGTGGAGGAGAAAGTAAAAACAAGTATTATAGAGTCTTAGGAGGGCCAGAGTTGGTATGTCTGGGAACATGGCATGTTGTTCTTCCCTGAATGAATGAGTATGATCACTGCTTGTCACGGGGAAAGAATAATTATAATCTTTCTGTGCTTGATTGTGTTCAGAAAATCAAAGTAGAGTAAACTACTTCAGAAATACACAAGTCACATTTTCTGTGGCAAGAAAGCCTTTGGGTTAATAATTTGGAAGGCCACCTTTTTTCTCTGCTCCTTACAATAATAACTTCTGCAGGGACATTCTGTAAATAAGCAATCTAAACCAAGCAAACTCATTAGTTAATGATATTATCATGGCATTAAAATGAAATACTATAGAAAAATTATGAAAAAGGCAACTAAATTTACCATTAGGTAAAGAACATTGCCATGGAAAATATTGCAGTGGAAAATATAAAAAATTATTATCAGACATTTTCCCATTAATTTAAAGCAAAAAAACTTAATGCAGCATCACCTATATAAGTGTTTTGAAAAAATCATAGAGCATGGATTCCAGAACCAAGGTAGAGAAAACAGAAAATGAAAAGTTGAGTTGACAGAATGTAAATTGTATAACAAAATGGTATAATTGCTAAAATTAAGTCAGAATGGAAGAAATATAACAGTGGATAAAAATTTCAGAGCACTGTGCAGATCATTTCTTATGTAGAGTTTAAAGAAAGATGTAAGAGCTCTATAGAGAAAATAATAACCAATGGGAAGAGTCAAATCTGACCCAATATATATATATAATTGGCATCTCTCAGGTAGAACGTCTATTCTTTCAATGGAATAGAATAAATAGTTGAAGTTATAATTCAAGGAAGCTTCTGTATTTGAAACTGCAGATTTAAAATTTATTTTTCTTGGACTTGTGGAAAAAATGTCCTGGAAGACTTAAGATTGTGAAATATTCTAGGAAACATATTGAATTTAAAATAATGAAAATTATTTACTCTTTGGAGAAAAAAATAAAACATTTAAGAATGAAAATATTAGACAAGTTTTATGCTCCTCACAGCATTACTTTATTTATTTTTTTATTTTTTTAATTTACTTATTGATTCATTGAACACAAATGGAGTACAGCTATTGTTTCACTGGCTGTACACAAAGTAGAGTCACACCATCTGTGCGTTCATGCATTTACACAGGGAAATGGTATCTG
>JAJEJO010000640.1:673893-766474 GCA_020662805.1 Glaucomys volans
GGAAAGATTGTTGCCAGGAAACTTTACTTGATGAAACTATAAGAGAACAAGCTCAGCCAGTCAGAGAAGATGCTAGAAACTGGGAGTTATAATGAGCATTGCACATACATAACTGAAAAGTTGTCTGAAATGTGGAAATGTGGGGGAATATGGTGACAGAACAATGTGGATGACACATGATCTGATAATGCTGACATGATGAAAATAACAGAAATGAGGAAATATTAGGATAGGATAGGAGCCACATTAACTGATTGCTTTCTTTTTAGTATCCAGGTAGTCATGTGTAGCTGGCCTACTTGTGAATAAGAAATGTAAGCACACTTAACTATATAATGAAAACCATGAGAACAAAGATAATGTTTACTAAATACTAGTGGAGGAAATTCATTTTAAGCAAAGAAGTTGTCATATTCTTTGATAGGGAACTATAGATGCTGTATGAAGAATTAGAAGGTTGAGGGATTCATCTTAATCTCAAATATAAAATAATTATTTAAAATAAGAAATAGACTAATAAAAGATGTAGATGTAGAGAAAAGAGTACAGCTAAACTGAATAAATGTGTTTACTACATTATAAGGCACAAAACAAAAGCAGAGACAGACTTTGTGATTACATCCGAAATCAAGATCCAATTCTATGCTATATTCAATAGGTATATCTCAAAGTGATTAAGGAAGATTGAGATATGGGATGTTGAATATTATATCTGATAAATGAAAGCAAAAGCAAAGCAAATGTCATGATGTTAATAATAGATAAGGTCAATTTCAGTTCGAAAACAATTAAATGAGGCCAAGTGGGTTTTTTATGTGGTAAATGCTGAACATCACAATGACGATGGGAATGTGATAGCCCCAAATTTCCAGAGCCAGTAATTCCAGGAGCTTCTAAGAAAAATAGACATAAACATTAGAAACACAGCTTGTGGGAAACTCAACTCACCACTCTATCCAAATAGAACAAGTTGACAGAAAATAGAGACATATAATAACACAACTAATAATCACTTGCTAAAGTACATAAACAAAATTCTATCTTGACATCAGAAATATATCCACTTTTCAAGCATCCTTTAGAACATTTTAAGCTACAAGGTAAATCCCAGTGAAATTTTAAAAGTAAACATAATATAATGATCATATTGTATATATTAGCAATATAGTGGTATCTTTATTTTCAAAAATTACAAAATTATATAATCATCTGATAATAGTATAGTAAAAAACCAATTAAATCACTAACAAAAAGAAATGCAGGGAAAATTTCTTTAAGCAAAGAGAAAATATGAAATATAGTGACAATATTTTTAAAACAAAAGTAGAGAATCAAAATTCTACCCATAACTTCTTTGGAATACAATTAAATCAGGGGTCCAGAGAAACTTGTTAGCCTTAATTAATTTTATCAGCAAAGAAGAAAGAACAGAAACAAAAATTTAAACTTTGACACAAAAATTTAGGTTAAAAATAGTAACTAAATAAAAAAATAATGGAAATTAATAAAGACAAACCCAGAAACCAAAGTGCTAGAAAACCAAAAACCAGAATTAATAAATTAATAGCTATTTATTTAGGGAAAAAAAAGGTAGTTGTTTACTAATCAGGAAAGGAGAAAAAGTGAACAAGTACAATGATACAAAAAATGAGCTAGTGAGCAGCAAAGAACCAAAAATTAGAAGAGAACAATTTAAAGAATCATTAAAAAATGTTTTTAAAACTCAGCACACATCTAAAGTAAATAACTTTTTAGGAAAATAAAATGTACTAAAATTTGCCTCAAAGAGAGAATGTTGATTTGTACTAAAAAAGCAAATTTTTTTCACAGAATTTCTGCCCCTGGAGTATTAGGTTCAGAAATGTTCAAAGGAGAGCAAACAATTCCAATGTTATTTAAACTGTTTTAAAAACAGAGAGAACTAAAACGTTCATTTATTTCATCTGAAATCTGACAAAAAATGCTTAACTCTCTGGAAAGAGTATAAAAAGGTAACTATCAATCTTATGAATATCACCTATAAATATTAATGCAAGAACTTACATAAAATTTAGAATGCAGACTACACAAATATGTATAGAGTAATTCACCAAGAAAAAGGGAGGTTATTACAGAATATATAGGTAATTCACCATTAGAAAGGCTAGCGATATATCATTTTAATAAGCATAAAAGAATATTACATCTTTATAGATATTGGGAAGTCACTTAATAAAATTCTTGACCATTATTTATTTAAAAACATAAACAGTATAAATCAGATACATTCCTAACACAAATTATGTCTATTCCAGCATGAAATCACACATAATATTTAATGAAGATAGTATCCTTATTCAAAATTAAATCAGGAACAAGTAAAGGGTGTCTGTTATCACTGTGTGTTTCTTTTTATTAGTGCATTTTAATTACATATAGTAGTAGAATTTGTTTTTATGTTCTAGTACATGTGCACACTATAACTATGTAATTTGGTTTGCATTTGCTGGAAATGGGCACTTTTGGGATATAAAGAAATTAGAAATGTAAGAAAGGTATTGTTTGAGAAAAATTAAATAATTTGCAGATGAAGACTGAAAAAGACTAACAAATCTTCACAAACAATAAAATAATTCATAAAATTTGGGCTCAAAAATCAGAGTACAGAAATCAACAGCTTTTATATTTGCAAATAGTAGCCTATTAGAAGATGTAGTAGAAGGAAAGATCATATTTGTAAGAACCCAAAAGTTAACCTATATTGAAATAAACCTATCATTTAGCCTTGCCAATTAAAATAATCAGTAAAACAGATTAGAGAAATTAGACATAGAAACAAATGCATATAGGAAGTTAGTTTATGTAAAATGTATGGCATTCTAAGTCAGTGTGGAAAAGGCAAATTATTCAGTATGTGGCATTGATACAACTGGAATATCCTCTCTAATAGGTTAGATCCATGCACTGAGATAAGATAGCACATTTCATAGGAAAGGAAATAAAAATAACCTTTAAACAGTTTGAAAGATGCTTAATTTCACACATAGTAAAACAAGTGCAAATTAAAACTCCACTGAGGTACCATTTATCTATCAGACTGACAAATTGTTGATGAGGCTGTTAGGAAACAGACACTATTAGACAATATTTATGTAAAACCATCAATTCTAGTTTTTAGAAATTATTTTACATATATCAAAGGATGTGTCTATGAACTTCTTCATTGCACTTTTGTTTTTTTTAGTAAGGTAAATCAATCAGCCTAATTCTCCATGAGGAAATACAAGCTAATACCTGACAAATTAAGGTATTTTCATGCAATAGAATTCATGAAGCTTTAAAACTGTTGAACATTCATTTATGCTGATGTGAAAATATATCTGAGATGGATTATTAATGGGACAAAAGTTGGAAATTAAACTATATATGCTATTATTTGGAAAAATAAGAGATGAATACTTACTTGTGTGTGCATAAAAAAATTATATAGGAGACAACAGCAAAGGGAGTCTTTTTATGATCTTTTTAAAAAATTTCTTTAATTGTTGGTGGACACCTATATTTTTATTAATTTATTTTTATGTGGTGCTGAGGCTGGAACCCACTGTCTCACACTAGGTGAGTGTTGTACTGCTGAGCCATAAGCCCAGCCCCTACAATGTATCTTTTTTTATCATACTTCAAACTATGTGAATGTATTACATATTCCAAAATAATTGTAAAATATTTTCCTTTTAAAATGTTTTAAGATTCACTTTGTAGTATATTACCATCTTATATATGTATATATATACATATATATATAACCATCTGATATATATATGTACATCAGTACACATATATGCTGTATAGAAATATTTGTAAAATATAATAATCTGATAACTAAGGGACTAAGGATCAGAAAACAAAGAGAAAAAAAATTTTTTTTTTTGAGATAGGGGTCTCTATGTTGTGCAGGCTGACCTTGAACTTCTGGGCTCAAATGATTGTCCTGCCTTGGCCTCCCAAGTACTGGCTCTACATGTGTGTACCACCAAGCCCAGCAAATCAAGTTTTAGTGAGGTATTTTTTTTTATGATGCTGGGGATCAAGGTTTGTGATTATGTTAGGGAAGTGCTCTACCACTGAACTTCATTCCCAGCCCTTGGGAACAATTTTTAACATGACCTTTTGTTAGTTATAGAAAATTGCAGATTTTTTTTTTTGTTGGTTTATTACTTCTTAGAGATGGAGGAGCTTGAGATTTTCTAGTTCAAGTTTCTCCATTTATAGACCAAGAGAATTATTGAAAACTCAGTAAATATGTTTTCTGTTGTTTTTCTAATAGCAAACATCTCTGCCAAAAGTCACTGCAGCTAGCTCAAATAAGGATGATGATTAGTAAAAATATGGAATAAAATGTTGTCAGACTTTATGAGAACTAGAAAAATACAGGAGTAGAAGTAAAGTTCTTTGCCCCTTGCCTACCAAAAAATCTTTTGTATCTGATCTGCCTCTTTTTGTTTCTGTTATCTCCATTCCCCTCCCTTTTTTGCTGTACCTTTCTATGTGCTTAGTGTACATGTCTCCAGATGGAGTACTCAACTCTCAATGCTTTGCAGGAGATTTCATCGAAATTCCCCACTATTGACTGCACACTGTATCTAGATGGATTAGTCCCAGATTGGGTCCTACATCACCCATCCAATCAGCTATTCAGGTGACTATTTGGTATAGCCCTTCTGCAAGCCTGAGGAACAGGCTGGGCACTACCATATGTCTCTTACATTCCATCCACATGCCATTTGGGCACACATACCCTTCATCCAAGAGAGACAGGGAAGCTAAAACTCACTTTTCAAATTGAAAAGGGGAAGTGAAGCATTGACTTCATGAGAAATACTTATGCTAGAAGGTCCACCCCTTTAAATCATAGTAGACAAGAATAAACAAGATATTTAAACTAAGTTTTAGATCTCAGTGTCTCAAATTAGAGGATCGAGTGTAGGTAATGCTGTTCTTCTATTACTGGATTGAATGGAACTTTCCATAAAAGAGACCATTTTATTCACCTAGGGAAGATTTCCATGATGCATGACTAGTGTAAAGGGGCAGGAACCACATGGCAGTGGCAGTTGTTGCAAACTCAGGTCCTGTTCTAACTTTTCCACATCTACAAGGGAATTCTTCATGCTGGTTATCCATGGTGTACTTACACAGCTGTTAGAATTATACTCTGAAAATTATATGACAGAAAATAAATATGCAAATAAAAATGGTTCTACATCCGTGAGAGGCTGGATGCAATACATAAAAACATAACTGTAGCAAGCAAACTTTGAAAATGTCCTTATCCCTGTATATGGATTTATTCTTTAAAAACAGAACTTGCAGTTTTTAAATTCTATAAGTCACTATGCAACTTGATTTTATTCATATATACATTTAGATTTTTTTGTGGGTTTTCAGTTATATGTACCAACTAGATAAGTAGATTTTCGGATGATGATTGACAATAGGCTTTTTTTGTTTTGATAGTTAACTTTGTTTTTGTGATGTGGTAAAAATACAGTGTCCACCCCTGTGTTTCAATTAAGTTAAGCAGAATAAGGACCAGTTTTCAGAAGACTGCTGACCTTATCAGTGTCACTCAGAAACCCTGTTGTCTTGAATAGGAATGTGATGCTTGGTCTATTGATGCTCACATGTGTTTGAAGATCTAATTTGGTCACATTTTTAGAAAATAGATCTTAAACCTCCAGTGGGTTTTGTAAATTAACAGTGAGATAATTGGAATCAATGTCATATCTAAAAATCTTATTTCTTTGTTTACCCACCAATTATATGAAATTAAATACACATACACACATCCTGCTAAAATTCCAGCTTCACAGACTATTTGTAAGACTGGTATCTTGTTTTTAATGAGACCATTGATTATCTGATATAGCACATCACTTTAATGATCGTTAGAAAGAGTTTTTTTTAAAAACCTTCAGTAAATTTCACTTATCTTTACTTTCTCAATTGCACAATGCCTGCATTTTCTATTTTCCAAAATTTACATGATAAGTAGCAAAAAAGACAGAATGGAAGGAAGCAACCGGCTATATACATACAAAATAACATTTAATTTTGAGTATAGTAGAGGAATTTGGTTCAGTGTCTGAGCCATGAGTCAATATGGAACAGGAGGTAATAGAACATTATTTTAATTCAGTATACACAGAGATGTTTAATAACAATGAAATTATCAGAAAGGGGTAAGGATAGCAGTTATTAAATGTTCATATATACCAATAATATCTAATGTGTTTTAAAATTATTGTAGCAATCATAAGAATACAGTCTTATCTCCATTTTATAAATAGGGAAACCAAGATCAAATTATTTGAGAGCTTCACTTCACAGTAATTCGTAAAGTAGGAGATCTGCTCCATCATAATACAATGTCATCTCACCTCTGCCTCGTCAATTGTCTGCAGATGAACCTTGCATTACTATCCTGGTGATTGCAAAATATAATCTAGGACTGTTCTCTGGTGAAAAATATATGCTTAATGCTTCAAAAGTATATACTAAATCCATTATGATATAATTTCCAAGATGAAGGTTATTCCCCACACAGTATCAGGAACTTTAAACTTAATTCTTGAGAACTTTCTTAACTGCTTAGCTAATATCATCAATAATAAAGACCTAGCGAGTTTGTGGGTGGCCTTCTGTTGGAAACCAGCCTTTCCCAGATGATATTACTGTCTGTTGCAAATATCCACACATGTAAAAACATCCCTGCCTTATGTTGTGTCAGGCCAATTCCCAGGATGTAGTTCTTTTTTTTGTACATAATATTTATTCGTTTTTTCATGTTTTTATTGGTGCATTATAGTTGTACATAATGATGGGATTTGTTATTACATATTCATACATGTACACAACATAACAGTGTAATTTAATTAAAGGAAAAATAGAGCATAATAAAAAGGGTTTGCCAAAGCACATATACTTAAGCTCCTCTCTTCCCCAGATCCTCATATGCTGGACTGAGAATAAGGAGAAGGTATGTACATTTTGAAGAAGTTATCTATGCAGGTCTTATCTGTAACCCCTGGCCTTCGTAATACAAATACTGCCTGAGGTGAGGTACATATCCTTAGATTGAACACCAAGAGCTCCTGAGACAAGTTCAGAAAGGTCATGCTGGGCCCCCAAATCGAACTGCATTAACAGTACATTCCAAATAGAAGAAAGCTTGTCAGCAAAGGGTTCTGTTTCCTACCCTATCCTCCCAGAATGATCCTCATCATGGATTTTTCACAAAGTCCTTCAGTAAGGCTATTACTTTCTTGAGATATTTGGAAAGAATATGAAACAAGTACAAAGTGAATCAATGAAAAACAAATCCAAATGCATAACAGATACCACTTGTTTCTTGGATTAATTTTTTAAATTCTGTTTTAATTGACATAAAATTATATATATATATTGATGAGGTAACATGTTGCGTGTTGATACATGTATACATTGTGCAGTGTTTAAATCAGGTTAAACATATCTATCTCCTTAAACATTTATCTTTTCTTAATGTTAAAGACACTGAAAATCCTTTCTTCTAACTCCTGAAATGTACAATACTTTGTCATTCACAGTAATCCTGCTGTGACATAGAACACCATGACCTGTTTCCCCTAACTGTAACTTGGTAGCCTTGACTACCCCTTCCTCATCCCTTTCTAGCTGCCTCTGTCCCCAGCCTCTGGTAGCCAATACAGCTCCTGCGAAATCAATTATTTCAGAATCCACAGATCATGCAGTGTTTGTCTTTCTGTACCTGGCTTACTTCATTTAACAAAATCTCCTCCAGTTCCAAACATGTTGCAAATTAAAGGATTTTATCCACTTTATGGATGAATAGTATTCCCTTGTGCATATGTACCACATTTTCTTGATTCATTCATTAGATCAGGCACACAGGTATTCCCATTTCTTGGCTATTGTGAAAAGTGCTGCAATAAACATGGAAGTACAGATGTCCCTAACAGACTGATTTCATTTCCTTTGGATATATATACAGTAGTGGGATTGCTGGATCATATGGTAATCCTATTTTTAATTTTTGAAGAAACTTCTTACTGTTTTTCCATAATAGTTATGCTAATTTACTTTCTCAGTAACAGTGTGTGAGGATTTCCTTATTCTCCACATACTTCCCAGCACTTGCTATCTTTTGTTTTTTGATAGCAGCTATTCTTACTGCAGTGAGGTAATGTGGTCATAGTAGTTTTGATTTGAATTTCTCAGGAGATTAATGATATTGAACATTTTTCATATACCCATTGGCCATTCACATATTTTTGTGAAATGTCTCTACTTAGGTCTATTTAGGCATCACCTTGTATTTTATTTATTTTATTATTTTATTTTTAGGCATCATCCTTTAAAAAATACCTTTTGACTATCATTCCAGTGACATCATTCCAGAACCAACTCCTATCTACTCCCCTTGTTGACTTCTTTTTCCTCCTTCTCTTTTCTCTCTTTTGACCTTTTTACAAACTCTCTCCTCGTTCAGGCAGAGCCCTTTAGCCCTCTGCCTTATTTTCTGGGCACTTGCCAAACTTTGGACTCTGTGTCCCTGAGGAAGACAAACTTTTCCTTACTCTTAGGGTACTGTGGTGGGGACTGTGAAATAAATTGACAAAAGACAGGCCAGCAGGGGAAAATAAGGGTGACTCATGTATCTGGAGCTAACAAAAGAAGTAGCTGGTTGGATAAGTGGTTAAAGTTAGAAGTTATACATAATTTAGTGGGGGAAGAGGCTGAGAATTCCTCTATGGGAAGAAAAAATAGCCTTCTTTAGAAAGACAAATGGCTTTTCTGGGAGACAAACAAGACATGAGAAAGTCTATAATAATGTTCATTTATGTTGCTGTAAGTGGTCTTTCCTCCTTCTTCATGACCTTGATTCTCCTCTGAAGAGGGACCTTAGGGGAGCTTTGTCTTTGGTGTAGGAAGAGAAGACACCCTGAAGAGAGAATTTTTGGCAGCCTTATTTCCAGAAATTTCTGCGTATGGACAGAATTAAGGAAGCTCTGAAAGGAGGTTTCTTCTGCATTAGTTGGATCTCAAATATCTTCAACTTAAAAATACCTAGTCTGGATTCTGAGTGGGTCCCATGGTGTGAACTGAGGTCCCTGGAGTTTTGAAGTAGGTCTGTCTTCCATGTGAGAGGATTTCTTAATGATCCTGGGTACGTTTGTCAAGGCATTTCACAGACAAACAGTGCCCTCACTGAGCAGAGTTCACATTCTGCGTATTAATAAGAATAAGTAAATTATACATGTTACAAAAACTAAAGAATTCAGACTTTTCTGGAAGTCATTAGCTTTTAATTAGAAACATACCATTTGTAAGGCAGAGTTTATTTATTTGAGAATAGTGGAGGGGTTGTAATAGAGGAAGCAATTTATTGTTTTGTGGTGATTTTTAACAGTAATTGTAAAAATTACAGTTTGTATACCATGTTCTTCATTCTTGCATGTCCACTTTCACATAAAAATAACAAACATGAGTAATTTTAAATGTCTTATTGAAAGATACCAAGAATCTAAAGCAATTCCTAAAGTGTCACAACTTTGATATTTTTATCCATATTTTATTGATAAAGAACATCATATTAGAAAGATCACATTATATGGCTAAGTTTACACAAATGTAAGCAGTGGGGATAAATGGCAGCCAGATATGCATGAATCAAGTCTGTATCAGGAGTGATGGAACCTGGCATGGGTTTATTTGATGGAATTTGTGAGGGACGCATGAGAAGCCAGATTGTGGGTAAGATGGCAGTTTCTTCAATTTTAAGAAGTTGAGTTGAGGTAATGATAAGTATCTTTTAGTTTGGCATTCATTGTATAATATACTTCATGTGTACAATATGAGAGTAATTTTTAGGAGATACATTACTTGTCCTCAAGGAATTCCAGGCTAGCTGATTGAGAAACACATCCATACATTTAATAACTAAAAGGTCATTTCAAGGCAACTCCTAAGCATATCCACACTGGTGGTCTTCAACTGTCACTGTTGGTTATGTCTACACAAGATACCCTGAAGGAGGAACTGAAGAAGCAATCATCATATTCCTCTTGCAACCCAACACCTGCACCCTGGCCAGCCCCAACCTTTGGTGTGCTGACATGTCCCTGGAGGGATGAAGCATTAGGCCAACAAACTCAGTTCTCTGGGGAAGAGAACTTGGGCTGTAGACGGGAGGAGGAAAGATGTGGGCTTCAGGCGGGTGCATTCTTTTTCCATTACAGGACTCCTCACCCTGTAGAACACAGTCAGGAGAAGCGAACAGGGATCTTTTAAAGTCCAGAGTCTTCTCAAGTCTGGAGTCAGCAATCCACATAGCCTGGGCCTGTGGGCACTGCCCCTCCGGCCTTTCTCCTCAGAGGTTTCTGTCTCCTGGATGGCATGTCTCCTGGTGCTTTGTGCCTCTTCACTGTTCCAACCACTTCATTTAAGTAAACAGAGCTTGGACTGAAGGCATTCTTTTCTCCCTGGTTATTTGTGTTTTAAGCTCTTTATCTCTAGCTATAGATTGAAGGGCTTTGTTTTCAGTTAAAGGAATTTCAAGCAATTGCAGCTAGATGGATGAAGTTAGATTTGGTCCTGAGGGGCTCCTCTTTGTCCCTAAAAATCCTGGTTTTGTCAGTTGTACTAGACCTAGGCATGAATAGACTTCCTTCTGAAACTGTTCTATAAGCCTTGTAGAATGTGTGCCTACTGTGGCCAACAGTGTCACATACTATAAAATGCTCACCTCTTATGTATTCAAGTTGTCGTCTTCAATCTTTCCTTTTATTCCATGGAACTTCTAATATATCTTTTGTAATCTTTCATATCTTTTGCCTTCTTGTTCATGGATTTTCCCTCTGCCTTGTAGATGAATTCTTCAGTATCAACGTTAATTATTGCTTTGACATTCTTAGAACAAGAATTACCTTTTCAGTTATTTTTATTTTGATTATTCTATTTTAGTTCCATTATTTTATATCAACTGGTTTTTTTCTAACTTGTTATTTCACATCTAATTTCTTTCTCTTTGTGTCATAAATTATTGCCTTGTGTTTTGACACAAGGTCACAAGGTATTTTGATAGAGCCAATGCGTCATTTTCCATTTGAGCACAGGCATAATTATTTTAAAGTGTTTGTTCATGGTTCGTAAAAGTATTTCAATTTCATGTTATGATTCATAAATTAACTTTTTGTCTTTTGTTCTTACCTTTTGAATCTTTTTTTTCTAAATTTATTCTTTTTTTATTTTTATAGACTACATTTTGATTCATTTTGGTTTTTCAAGCTACTTTTTAAAGATTTTAAATCTTGTGTTGGTTTTCATTTCCCTCCCTCTCCTCATCTGTGTGACCACCTTCCTATCTGGCAGTTTTGCAGTTTCTTCACCTGTTCTTCCAGAACTCCATTCCAGTCTCAGGGCTTCCAAGGGAATCAAAATATGTCATCCTGTTATATAACTGTTGGGCATAAGGATTATTTTGAGCTGAAAGACAGTTGAGAAGTGCAGATGCATGGAGACTCCTCTGCCCTCCCCTCATCCTCCTAAAAGCAGGGCACGTTTTTTTCCCTTTGGGAAGGTGCACTCCCCTCTTCTCTGTAGGTTGGCAAGAGGGAATCCTCACCCGATTTGGGATGCCAACACCTGAATGAATTTGCATAAGCAGATGTGTAACATCACCTAGGGGTTCCATTAAGTCTCTCCTGTATTTCTTAATCATTTTGGGGTTTAGGGTTCCTATTGACCCTGGTTAAGATTACTTAAGTTTCACTTCTCTTCTATAAACTCCTCTGCATGTAAATATTAGCAAATATTGTGTTCCTTTGCTCTTCTGAGACTTTTGCTAGTTTAATTCATAGGCTCCCAGTAACAGAAGCTAAGAGGAGATAGGAAAAGCTTTTCCTCCCTGACATCTTAATAATGTGTTTGGGGGCTTCTTCCCACAGTGATGTCTGCAGTGGACCAACATCTTGGTTTGATTAATAATGTGGAGGCTGTGTGTCTATGCTCTCCTTTCCTCTCAGGCCTACATTTTAAAATAAGGTCACAGTTTCAGTCAAGTGTGTTTGCAACAGTTTTTTCCACTTTTACCTGGAGGATTTACAGGGAAAACCTGGTTCCAGGTCCTCATCTGACTTTTAGTCTCCTTAGATTTGTAGATGTCTTTTCTTTTCACATTTCTTTTTTGTTATTCAAAATAATCTTTACCTAATATTTGAGGCTGACTCATTTTTTAAAAATTTTAACTTATTGTTGGCATATTCTATCTTGATCCAAAATTGTTATAAAAGTGTTTGACTTTACATTTAGGGTTACCTTTTGTGTGTCTCAAATATCATTTTTTTTTATTAAAAGCAAGCAATTAGTAAGAAATTAGCTGTGTGGCTTGCATAAATTAGAGTTGAAATTTTATGTTAGATTTACTTGTTTGGTTTCAACATAGAGAGAAGCCAGGGACATTTTTCTCAGTAAAGTGCTTATTATTTATATCCTTAGCCTTTAAATCTAAGATTAACCAGCAATTGCAAAAATGTTGTATGCTTTGAAACAATTATGTGTATTTTCACCAAAAAAATTTAGCTCACCCTCCCACCTAACTTTCCAAGGATGTAGTTCATACAAATTAAGGTATTGACACCTCTGAGTATTTTCCAAATCCAGAGACCATCATTTTGCCTAATGGCAGCAAGAGTTCATCAGTAAAGAACACATCACACAATGTCTCTATCAGTTGAAATTGTATAAGTCACAGGTAAAATGGGTGCCATTGCTTGGCCTAAAAGTCCTCACTGAGAGTCAAAACATCAGTGATAAATAGCAATGTACAAGGATGAATAATCTTCCAAGATAGATTTTTTAACATGTGTGTGTCTTAAATATTTTGCTAATCTCATTCATGTCCAGGGTTTGAGCAAGTTGAGATATATATCTGTAATAGTATGACTAATTATCTCTACATACATTTATCATTAAATAAACCTCACAGGAGACAAAAATCATTGTTTACTTAAGCAGTATAATACTGGGGATGGTAGATAGCTCTAGAACACAGGATTACATTGCCAGAATGGCACTATTTATTAAGCTATGATAACACTAATGTTCCTCTTTGATGTATAGCATGTGCGACTTCAGCTGAACTTGTAGAGAGCCTTAAGGATGTTTCATTGAACATTTAGTATGGCAGCCAGCCAGAATACATTTAGCTTAAGCCCAGATGACGGGCTGGTAATGAGGTAGTGATTGATGACCACAGCTTCCTTATGAAAACCTGCTTGATATGCTGGGGGGGAAATGCATTGCCAGCTCTTTTCATTTCGCTCCCTGTTATATTAGTTATTTTTACTGTGGAAGAAGTTACATGGACTTGGGCTTATGCATTCTTGGCATCACTTTTAGATTACAATCGAACAGTAGCATGGAATTTTAGAAGTCCAACCCTATGGCTATATTTATGTATAATTCAAATCTCAATTTCAAAGGAGTCTTTAAAAATCATTTTAAAAAACTATAACTGTGTTATCCACAAAATACTTTAATATTCTCATTATGCATGTTTTTAAATGTTATAGATTCTGACTCCTTTATGCCCCCCACCGTGTAAGCTCTCCCCACCTCCATAGCTTTAAAGAAAATACATTTGTCCAATTGCTAGATGTTTCAAAAAATTCTGTTTCTTATTCTTCTTGCATTTGAGTTGTGTATTTATATCTTTTCCTGAATAAAACATACAAAAAGTATTAATCCGTGTCTATTTGTATATACCAACCTTCTTTGATTCAGTTCCGAAAGGAATGTTCCTTTAAAGCATCTTTTGTCTTGTCCATCTCTTTATTGCTTTATGCATTTGCTCTCTTACCCTTTGTCAACATAAATCATGTCTCAGATTGGTTTCACAGAAACGCTTATGATTACAAAATGCCACTTGCTAGAATGACCACTTTGGTTGCCTACTGACCTGGGACAAGGTGGAGCAAGGCCCAAGATTGACATTTCACCCTTAATAAATCCTGCTTGTTGAAATGCCAACAACGAATAGGGTTTGCTAAGATTGACAAGACAAAACAAACTGTGCTTCAAGCCAGCTTGATTGTGGCGAGCTGGGCTTTCAATTTTGCCAGTCAGAGGAGAATTTTGTACACTTTTGTTCCTTGTAGCTGTCACTTCTCTGGGTTTGGTGTATCCAAGTAAAATGCCCCTAAGTCCTGATCACAGGCCCATCACTGTGGCAACTCAACTCACACAAAGACATTTTGGAGTGAATGGGAAATCCTGTCAATTGGCCCACTGCTGGCAGGTGGTGTGTTGTGAGCAAAGTGAGAAGCCTGTTACATGTCAACCTTCTTGTGGTTATTTCAGCTACTTCCATTTCTTCAATTATTTAAGTTATTAGAGGACCTGGAATGAAACAAATCGAGACAACAGGAGTATTAGTGTCCCATTGAGGTTTGGCTTATCTCTTGAAGCTTTTGATAATACTTCCTATTGACAGGCTTTGTAAAGGGCAGAAAGTTGTATTACCACTATAATTCTTTACTTTACTTCCCATCAAAAAATAGTAGCAAAATCAGAGGTGTACCAAAGAGGAAGACTTATCCTTTCCTATTATAGAACTTATCTTTTATTAATAAGTTGCTTACCACTATTACCACTAAACCATACTTTCTTACTGGAGATAAAGAAACTTGTTATTTACTGGGAAAAGTTTCTGGTAACAAAAACTTGACCTGCAATGAATTATTTACAAGTTTATAAGAAAGACTTGCTAAGTCAATGCTACAGCTGAGAAATAAGCCAACACTTTCTCTAAAACAGCTTGAAGCTGACAAAGCACTAAGCTCTGAGGTCCTAGAGAAGCAGCAGTTCAGGGTCTTGTTAGCTTTGAGCTGCAGGAGAGACAACACCGGCAGAATGCTCAGAGGAAGGAACTGTCCCCCAAGAAGGGTTGTGAAGGGAGCTAGAAATAGCATGACTGAGAAGTCATGAAGAAACAGAGTAATTCCAAATTAGGCAGTAAGAGATGGTGAGGCATATAAAGTAGCTAAAAGAATTAGAGAGTAAAACACAAAATAAAACAAAAGTAAATGAATGGGGAGGAAATGGGAAAATTAAGTAAAATAAATCATAGAAAATTTTAGAACAAAATATTTAAAATACTACATTATGATATTTATTTACCATTTGTGTAGTGCTTCATAGCATATTTATATTCTTTTATCAATTTAATAGCCTTGAGGTATAGATGGTATTATCCTCCTTCTACAGATGGATACTAAAATTGAAATGATTTGTATAGATTGTAATGTTTTCTAATTATTAATTTCTAAAACTCATTCATAGAATTTTCTGAATATGTTGATATGGGAAAAAAGTTGCTAACACTTTATGTACTTTTTGTCTTTAAGTATGGACAGTATTTTAAATAGGATTGTCAGAAATGACCGAATGATGTGAAGGTATCAGTTGTGCTGGATTTACTTTTTGATAAAATATGAGTATGTCATACCAAGTAAGAAGGTGGCCTGAAAGGACAGTGTAGAAGGATACATAGAAATAATGACTCAGTGAGCAGTCTGTGATAACCAAAGCCCCCAAATGTGCCACCTACCCTAGTCCCCAAGGGTGGGTGAGCTCTGAGGAAAATGGCCTACTCTGGCAACTAGAATCCTTAGCAGGACTCTATAACACACACTTTTATTAAATTCCTTCTCTTCCCTATTTCACTGCCCCACTCCCCAACAGGTATCTCCTAAGATGATTTCCCAAATAAATACTTGCACTTGATTTCCTGTCTCCGCTGCTGCTTCTGGGATAACCCAAACTAAGACAACAGTAGCAATGTAATGGTAATAGTTTGTTGTATTCATCATTCAATTCAGAAGGGAGACTTTCAGGGTTTGCTTATGGATTAGGGATTGGTGGAAAGAAGGCAGATAATGAAAGGAATAAGTGATTTGCTCTGTCCAAAGATAACTAATAAAAGGAACTATAATAACATCTACCTTGTGGGCTTACCAATTTCTGGGCATCCTTCTAAAGCCTGTTATACATGTTAAATCAAAGGAGTCATTCTTAAATCCTCATCATTGTGAGTCTAGGTTCCTTCAGCAAACATGTAGTGGCTGGGATTTGAACTAGGCTTCTAGTTTCAGAGCCTAAGCACATTACCACTATATTTTTTTACACAGATAATGCACGGACCATAAAACAGCATAGTCATGTTTTAGTATTTATTAGTTCTATTTGTGTTTAATCAGGTAGTGATCTGATTTTTTCTTCTTCTAACCATTTTTTTTTGCCTATATGCATATATAAAGCACTTTGTAAGTCTAAGTAGGATTCAGCTATCGTTTTACAAATCATGGCCTGTCTCATCTCATAAAAATTACGAAGAGATAATATTATTATCATCATTATTATTATTGGCAAGATTTCTAAGTGGTACTGAATTTCCTATAATTAACTGTTACTTGATACAATTGTTTGAGAATATTGCTACATGCTTGATTGCAGGACCTAAAACAGTCAACAAAACTTATAGGATGCCAAAGGCATATTCTCTTATTACTAACTGATTTCCAAATGACAACTTAACTGTTAGTGTCTGGGAATATTTTCTCTTTCACATATACAGTATAAGAGTAGCTGTCCATAATGGGTGTATCTAGACCTGGGATATGTAATACCCAAATTTCAAGTTGCTTTGAAGTCAAGGAATAGGTAGAGGTGATGAGCATACACAGGGAGAAAGTTAAAGAACAATGTAGGTGCTCTCTCTTAAAGACAATAGTCTACTTGGACCCCAGAGCCATTTGAGCATCTTAAAGAAACTAGACAATAGGCTGAGTAAACCTAAGAAGCAAGTGCTTTTGAGGATATGGTCCATGAATGTGACCCAGCTTTCAAAGACTATCCCTCTTTCTTTCCCTCCACATCCAGAAAATTTTCAAGCCCTGGAGAATCAACTTCTAAATGTCTCTGAAAAGAAAACCTTTATTTCCATTTCTGCTGTCCTTATCCTTTATCCAGTCACTTTTGTTTTCGCTACTGGATAATTAAAACACAGCTTGCAAACTGGCTTTTGTAAGGATAGCATCTAAAACTATTTAACATGGCTCAAAAGGCATTTTATGAATTTACCTTCTTGAATTTAACATTATTTTAACCATATTTATATTTTATTTCTATATGTAATGTGCTAGATACATATTATTATGTTATATAATATTATTAGTGATGTTACATTAGGTGATAATGTGTAGATGATATTCATTCCCCTTAGGTTGTCTAGGCTGAAGTAATGTTCCAGGCTAAAAACTTGAGGAGAAGGGAATCAGTATCATTCAGAGCTGTGTTTTCTACCAAAAGTAAGGTGAAGTTTAGGTAATTTACAAAGTTGTCTAACCTATGGCAAACAGTTGCATTGATGGGTAAGACAGAGGTATCCTAATACAGTGTCATAAAAAAGAAGGCAAATGAGGCATATGTTTTTTGGTACTTAGAAAACCCAGGGAGGAGAAGATCAGGAGGTGGGCTAGGGAAAAGACCTGAATGAAGCGAGTTGTTAAAGGTGGGCTTCTCATGCTCTCAGTGTAGAATAGAACAGAGGAGATTAGGCAAGTATCAGAAATGATTATATTTCTTAAAATTTGTTGTTAATATTACATTTGCATATAAAATTATCATTAATCTGAAAGTGTGTTATGAGTAAAAGTATAAAGAATTTGTATCAAAATCATGAATCTGTATCTCAGTAGATACAGACTCAGTGCTAAGGACTAATTGTGTTCCCGAAATCCATTTGTTGAAATCTTAACCTCCAATGTGATGCTATTAGGAAGTGGAACCTTGGGGAGGTGATGAGGTGGTAGGTGTGAAACCCTTATGGACAGGATTAGTGCTCTTACCTAAGAGGCCCAATGGAGCAGAAGATGGCTAGGTAGGAGCCTGAGGAAGGCCTCATCAAAACCTGGCCAGGCTAGTACCCTGATCTCAGACTTTCAGCCTCCAGACCATTAGAAATGGATTTCTCCATTTTAAAGGCCACTCAGTCTATGGTACTTCCTTATAACAGCTTGAAATAAGATGCCTTGAAAAGAAGCCTTGTAGCAGCTTGAACTATGATGCCTTATTTCAACTTATTTAATCATCAGTTTCCCCTAAGTCAACTAAGAATAATAATATACATCACTGAAATGCTTTGGGAATCAAGTGCAAGTCATGTGGAAAACACCTGGCACATGGTATACATTTTAAGAGTTAAAGTATCATATTCCTTCCTATGTCTTTTCATTTTGATAATTGTTAAGACAACAGAGGCATGCTAGGACTTGACCCACCTATGAAAACCTGGCAAATAATAACTGATGTCACTTATTTCTTTAGTTGTTTATGTAAGTATAGATTTGCAAATGTATTTTATTCTTTGGACTGTAATCTAGTATTACTTTATTACTAGAAAGTAATGGGTAAGACAGAGGTATCCTGTCTTACCTCTGGATACCTGTTCTGAGTATTCTGAATACTCAGACTGTGGCCATTATTAGGCATTATTTCACTTGGCTCCTGTGTCCCTTGAATATATTTTCATCATTGTGTGTGTAAGTACGTGTGCATGTACACATGTTTTAGCACCTAGATTCTTGTACTATAAGATGTTCTAGGGGCTGGGGTGTAGCTCAGTGGTAGAGTGTTTGCTTAGCATGTGTGAGACTTACCTAGTAATGTATTTGATCCTCAGCACCACATAAAAATAAATAAATAAATAAATAAATAAATAAATAAATAAATAAATAAAGGTAGTGTGTCCACCTACACCTAATTTTTTTTAAAAAAAGATGCTCTAGGTTCTACTCATATATTTCCATCCTCAGTTCTATAGTCAGCATTTATTTAATGAGTACTAATTCCTTTCATTGGATAAAAGTATTAGAAGCCAAGATCTCAGAGGTAAGTGTCCTCATTGCAATTGGGATGTTAGTGCTTCTAGACCCTCTTAGTTGACAGAGTAAGAAAATTCATGTGCATACTAAGCTATGTTTATCTATATGTCTATTACTCTTTCTATAGGTAACATCTGTATCTATATTAAGCTAAATATAAGTACATGTTAATATCTCCAACTCTTTCATTACCACCCAGATCTTTTTAACCTCATTCTAGCCTTGCCCCCTTATTTGTAACTTCTATCTTCAATAGTTAAAAATTTCACTTTTTCCATTTACCACCAATTTACTCAATTCTTTTATTCCTGTGTACATGTATAGCTATATTAGAATTATTAATTCACATCTCCATTCTACCCCATTATATTTAAAATAGTATATGAGTTCCCGATATTTAGCATACATCTATACTACTATAAAGACTTCCGATAACAATTAATTTTAGTTAAAGTAGGTTCTCAATGTTATACTACTGATAGAGTTCCAAAATAGTTAATGTTTTCTACTCAATCAAATATAAATTTCTTTTGATATCCAAGAGACCTTACAGCATCTAATGGTGCTGTCATGGCCATCATTATTAATTTAGACAGTTTTACACTATGTATATGTAAATATGCCATTTATTAGGTAGCTAAGTTTGAATGGAGTGCTACATACTGTTTTATTACTATGACAAAATGCTTAAGGAAATTAGCTTAATAAAGGAAAAGTTTGTTTTGGTTCATTGTTTCAGAGGTGTTAGTCCATGGTCACTTGACTATATTGCTTTTGTACTTATAGTGAGGTATTACATGACAGCAGGAAGCACATGGTAGGGCAGAGTAGCATACCTCATGGCAGTCAGGAAGCAGAGAGAAGAGGGGCTGGGATCACAATATTTCCCTTAAGGGCATGACCCAGGCCCCACCTACCAAAGGTTCTACCACCTCCTAATAGCACTGCAGGCTTGCATTCAGACCTTTAACACATGGATCTATGGGGGACCCTATGACTCCACACTATTGCAACTGGTTTTTAATTTATGGTAAACCTCTTAATGAAATTAAGCATTATTTAATTAGCCAATTGTTATATAGCATTATAATGCTATATAAAGTCAACACCAATAAATGGCACAACTTTAAGATTAGCTGTTGTTGTATCATTTGACTGTATTTGAATATGCCCTAGGTAATAATTCTAAAGTTCCTATTAAAATTAAAATTGGGGACTGGGGTTGTGGATCAGTGGTAGGGTGCTTGCCTGACATGCATGAGGCACTGGGTTTTATCCTCAGCACCTCATAGAAATGAATAAATGAAATAAAGGTATTATGTCCATCTACAACTAAAAATATATTTTAAAAATTTTTAAGAAGTGAGAGTCAAAATGGAATCAGAAAATCATAAATTAATTAATTAAATAAGGGAAGAAATATAAAGACAGGCTAAGAGGATTGGGCCTCCATAGGCTAAAACACTGAAGAATGAAAAATCATATACTAATAAAATTCAAACAATCATGAACAGCATAAAATATAAATCTAGCTGAACACCTGAAATTATAAGTTATTTGAAGTTTAAATGAAAAGTAAGTTTTTGCTAACTATGTTTACTTAATTTTAAGAAGGCGGATGGTTCTCATTTAAACATGACATGTCGCCCATAAGAAATCTATACACATTCAAATTGGTGTAGAAATACCAATAAATGGCAGAACTTTAAGATTTATGTTCACTATTTCATTTGAAATAGTAGCTGCATCTGAGAATGACCCATATAATAATTTGAAAGTTCCTATGTTTTTCACTTACTTTCAGTGATTTTGTTGAACTTTTAAATTAAATTAAAAGAATGGCTAAAATCAGTTCCTACAAGCTTTCAGCATTTTTGTATTTAGAATCAGTCATGGCATTCACAGATGTTTGAATTTGATTTAACTTCCCCAAATCTATTTTTCAACATGAGAAAAAGCTGTCAAACAGTATAGACATAAATGCCACTGGCAATATTTTAAGGCATTAAGCCCAGAAAATAATGTTGCCATATTAAAAATATCCACTTAAAAAAGTTACCTTCAGATTTCCTAGAAACTAAGTGAAATTAGAAAGTTTGAATAGATGGTAAAATTAAGTATAAAATGTACTTGATTCCAGTTTCACGGAAAATAGCTAACTTGTTATCTCTGTATATTACCAAATGCTTAAGACAACTGACTCAAACAGAATATTGTATTTTATCCTGCCAACCAGCTTTTCCATTTTGATCACAAAACTGTGGTTGACAGCTTGATATAAATATGATGCTTAAATATAATTTGCTGTAAATTCATTAAAGTAGGAATAATATCATTAGGCATCTCTAGCAATCCTACAAGAAAGGAAAGCATACTATAGGCTATAATCAATTTGAAATCAAACAAGTGATTACATTTCTGTATAACATTAGCCTTTGTATATTTTGTATATGACCAATCCATGTGAAATAAAATAATAAAATGTGCTGAAAGTATATAATTTTTATGGCACCCTGATGTGATATATTATCCCAATTCGTAGTCTGGAGTATATCACGCAACAAATAAAAAGTCAAAATAATGAAAAATAGTGAGTATAAATTGAAAACATCTTCATTGAGATTACTAGGTAGTATTTCAGAATTCAGACACACAAAAACCCTCCTATGTTTTTCGCCCATTATTACATCTTTTCTGCATACTGCCTGTGATTTGATCTGGTGAGCTGACAAGAGCTCTGGGGCACTGAGCAAGGAACCCTGTGCTATGGGCTGAGCTGTGCTTTTCACAGGTCAGTGATGTACCATTTTGAGGAAAGCTGAGGCTTTGAAGCCTGCCTGCCTGAATTCAAATCCTACACTTATTTCTGAGGTGTAGCTACCTGCATTCAAATTCTGTGTGATCTATAGCAGTGATGCTGTGCCATAGACAGGTGCCAGTCTCTGAGCTGGCTGTTACTGGTCAGGATAAAGAAGAAAGCCTACACACTGAAAGTGTTTAGAAACTTTTTTGGAAATTTAACACAGTAATTACACATCTAATGACCCAAATAATAAAATACCAGGACATGTATTTTCATGCCTGCTATTTCTTTTTCATTTCATTTGTCTAGTAATTTATTTTTATGTTGTTTTACAAAAATAGTTTTTCAGAAGGGATTAGACTTAAGGAATCCCTATGTCTTGCCATGGAGAGTTTGAGAAATACTCCTCTGGACAGGTACTGAGGCAATGTTTTAATTTTCTTTTCATCAGTAAAATGGGACAAAAAGCAAGGTAGGATGACAACTTTTATAATGTTCAGATGACAAAACTTAACAGGGACTTCTATACCATATAAAAAATTCTTTCTCTATATACTTGCCCATATGGTTCCATATACAGTAATCAAACCTACAGCAGATCTAACTTGAATTTTGAGGGGCCAAGTGGAAAATGGTTTGCAAGAGAAGATAACATGAGACTTTTCCCTTCTTTTCATAAAATTTTCTCCAACTTCAAGGTGATGTTTCCATAGTGCTTCTCAAAATTTAGTGTGAGTACAGATCTTCTCAAGTTTGCTTCCAGCTTTCACTCAGTGGGTCTGGGGTAGGATCTGAGTTCTTTGCTTCTCACAAACTCCATGGTACAGATTCTGCAGATAGACAGATCTTGCGTACAAGGGAAGGAATTAACAAGTGTTTTTTGTTTGTTTGTTTGTTTTTGTTTTTTGTTTTTTCCTGATATGCCCTTCTGTCTAGTGCCTGGGAACAGACGCCATTCAGGGATTTTTCCTGCAAATACTGTCTCTCTAAATCATAAGGAGATATTTCACCCTTAGCCTGGAATCCTCCTCCTTAGTGGTGTGTTTCATTTGTCCTGGAGACCACCAAAAGTCAAAGATCCAATAGAGAGAGTATCCAAGAACTCCTTTGTAAACTTAGGTATATTTAATGACAAATTGAATAGGACTGACTGGTCTGGCACAGCCATCATTTCTTAGTATTCTGTACCAATATATTTGACTGAAATCAGCAGCCCATAACTGCTTACCTTTATTACTTTATTGGTTTAGTGTTCTTATATAGTACTTTTCAAAACTTACTTCCATGTACTTATATTTTTGTGGTTCTGGGAAACAGGGTTGGGAGTTGTAAACCTGTATATTGCATACATTGTTTTCCACATTCTGAAGCTCCATCTGAAGATGTGAGGTTTAGGTATTTGGATGATGCAAGACAGATAGCAAAAACGAATGAGAGAAAGGGAGAAAGGAAGGAACGGAAAATTTTCATAAATCTTACTATTAGAAAAAAATCTCTGCTTTAATACACTTAGGAATTTTAATGCAATAATGGAATATTCATTTTTCAGACTTTTTTTCCGTCCATAGCATTAACAATGGAAAGTGAAAATTACAATTATTATGTTAGTATTGTACAGATCATTCATTTAGGATATATATTTTCTCGTTTTTGTAAGAACTAGTTTTCCATTTTTTGTATAATCATAGTTATCTAAGCATTTAAATAATTTGAGCAGATACCTGAGTAGTGATGGTTATTAATATTTGTCTTTCTTAGAGTCATAATATCAATTTATTTGGAAATCTTCGTTTTAGTAAAGCAGCCAAGTAGTTTGTATGAATAATTAAGTGAACAATAAGTAAGTACCCAGCATCTCTGTATTGTCCCTCTGGTCTCTGAATGAAATCCTATCTGTCTTAAAAAGATAATATTTTGAATAGGAATTTTCTTCTTGACTTAGAATAATTTTCAATCTCATTATCCTAAAATAATAGTTGTATCCTTGTATGTTAAAAAAGGATGATTCATTCAATGCATGCAGCCCAATCTGAGAAATACGTCAGAAAATGAAAATTGAACAAATAAAAATTGAATTTACCATTCCTCATTGGACTAATATTCTTCGAATATTTACAATGAACTAGGCCAAAAGAATAAAGAAAGGAACAAAGCAGGGACTTGTCCTTATGGAGTTCACAGACCAAAAATAAGAAACTGATAATTAAAGTTAATTTGAAAAGACCAAGAAAATAGGCACAAACACAGAATGTGAGGACAATAAAGAGGATCAACTCTGAGTAGGAGAATGTTGTCTCAGTTGGAGTTAGGGGGGTGATGCTGTCCTGGAAATCTCCCCAGAAGAGGTGATTTATCATTTCCTCTGAGAAGACAATGTATGAAGTAAGTTCTCAAAGAAGTAAGGGAAGGTAATGCAGGAGTATTGAGAGGGAGTGCTGTGGTTAGGGCACTGTACTATAGAGTTCAACTGGCTTATTGGAAGTGAAGTGTAATCAGTAATGAGATGGAGGTGATGAGACAATAGGGCAAATGATGAAAAGCCCTATGGTCCATGCTAAGGAAAGGCCAGCCCCTGGTCAGTTATATTTGAAATTTTTTGTGTTAAAAAATTGTGTCTCCCATCATGATGGGGAATGATTCCAACAAAGAAAATCTAGAAGCAGGAAGATCAATTTGGAAATTCTTTTTTATGTCAGCCAAGATAGAAACCATAAAGGGCCTCAGTTACAACAGTGAGATTGAGGAGGTTAAGTTGAGAGATTATTAAGTGCAAACACTAAGATTTGTGGATTTTATAGAAATGAGGCTTGATGCAGAGGAAGATGTGTTGCATCCTCCCAGTTGTCTAATGGTTGATCTGGGTAGTTGTGTAGGTTGCACTAGACATTTTTTCATGTGTTTTGCAAAGGTAAGAATTACCTTAGCATTGGCCAGCTTAGATACCCTGCATCCATCATTGTATGTAACTCATAATAGGTGGTCTATAAATGTATTTTGAATGACTAATAATCTTTCTGTTTATAAGAAGGAATGGGAGGAGCAAGAATGTCTTTATATAAAAAATGAAGTATCAAATTTTTGGACATCTTCAACTCGATGTGAACATATCCAACTAGTAGGAAATGTTCTGTAAGCAGTTTGACATGGGTTATATAGATTTATGAGTTTTTCTTTTTTTAAACAAGAATCTTGTCTTAGTTGTCTTTTTATCCCCAAGAGCAGTGTAACGTAGATCTGTAAAGGTGCACCAACTAGAAGCATCATTTGCAGGAGTATTCAAAAAAGTATTGCAGACTTTAGCAGTCTAAAGTATGTCTTTCAGGCATGTATGACAAACTAGATATGGCTCTAGGTTTATAAAAAGCTAAAATCCTAAGGAATAATTAAGTCAGAATCAACAGGCAGCTCTGATTATAGAAATATAGGAACAGCATCAATTTTTGAATTTGGAGGTGCCAAGGTATCAACTTTGCAATTAACTAGATTACAGTAGCTTAGAATTTGAAAATTTTAGCCCTCAGTTTTATTAATAGTAAGAATTAGAAAATGAGATTTGATAGTATTCAAGAGTTCTTCAACCTGTGACCTTCAATAATCCTGTACATTCACACTTAAACATGATTCAAAAACAAACAAACAACAACAACAACAACAACAAAAACATATATAAAAGTTTATATTTTATTGGGCAGGAGGATGTGCATTTAATTTATTTTGGTGAGTGGTCATGCTTATGCTGTTAATGAAATGAGGTGGGACTAACAATTAAGTGACTGTATCCACACCTGAGCTCTGTCAGTAGTTGACTGTATAAATTCAGACACATGATGCGCCTTCTAGGGACTAGTTCTCCTTGCCCTACATTTTACCTGTAATTATCTTTGGATTTATACAAAGTATTTATGTTAGGTTTTATTCTCTCAAACATGACTTCACTGTTTTCTAAATGAAGTGAAAATGTTTAGGTTATTCAACAAAAAACTGAATAATTTTTTTGGTTCCAAGTCTCTATCTCTTGTAGTTTCTTGATGCCTTGCCCACAGCTTTGTAATTATTCCTTTTAAAATTAAATTTTCAGGAATTACCCTAGTTTAAGAATGACGTATAATTCTTATGGGCATCTCGTTTGTTAGATCTAATTTCAAAACTTTTTTATTCTATTTATCAGTTGTCTGACTATCATTTCTATCAGGGACACTGCTGGAATTACATGATGATACCCAGGTCTCTTCCTGGTTCTTCAGCCAGATGGATGAAAGGATAACCTAGTTTAGGAAATGCAAAGACAATTGTACTATTAAATGTATGCCTGAAGGAAAATAATATAATGTAGCTATCACTTTTATGATGCCTGTAGCTCCTGACTCTGACATTATGCTTTGTATGTTCACGGAATCTAGTTCATTCTCTTTTCTATCCTTGTGTCTTTACTAATTGTTGATACTTACTGATGTGTAATGATACCCAGTGTTATTTATCTTAACTATATCGTGTCCTTTGTGCATAGAAGTCTACGACTGAGACTTCATTCCATTGCACATACATTCTTTCATATCCTAGCTCTTTGCAATTATACTTTAAATAGTAAATATATATTAAACATATGAACAGATTTAGGCACATGTTGGCTGATGAGTCAATAGGAACAGGTGTTTTGAAAATTCTCACCAGCACACCTTAGTACACACTCCTCAACTAAGCTCCCTTTTCCATCCCCCTGCATGGAGAAGACTCCTCCTCCTCCAGGTGTCTCATCCTTCACTTTGATCTGCTGCATGATGAAAAATGTTCACCATATCTCCCTTAGCTTATTCAATGAGAATTTGTATAGTTCGTGTTTTCATTGTTTGTGTCCCTGCAAAATACCCATATGTTGAAACCTAATGCCCAGTGCAGTATTAAGAGGTAAGGGTTTTTAAAAATTGATTAAGTCATGAGAGCCTCACCACTGTATATGGATTAGTGCCCTTATAATTCGAGTCCTTAGGGAACTCCAATGCCTTTCCACCATCTGAGGACATATAAAAGGTGCCATCCATGAAGAACTGACCCCCACCAGTCATCAGAGCTGTCTTGACCTTGATCTTCTCTGTATTTCAGAGAAGCTCATGCTCATAGAAAGGAAACTTTAGGCACACTGCCACTCTTTTCAAGATTGGGGGCAGGGCTGAATGAGAGGTAAAATAAGCCCACCAATATGGCATAATTTGTCTTGGGGTTTTGCAAGACATTTTGCATATAACCATTATAGTTAAAATTAAAGATATGTTAAAGCCAAAATGAAAGATACTGTTTACTTTGCTGCTTAATGAATGATAAACGTTTTTAACTTCATTAAGGATTCTACCTTCCTTAATTGTTGCAGACCATGAGATATTCAGTGAGGTACACATTAACTGCAGAGAAGATAATGTTTCTATATGTTAATAATTTTAAATGAATAACACTTGAGTTATTTTCTAGCCACATGGGAGGCATCATTTACATCCTTCAAGGCTTATTTTATTATTAACCCCTTCATTTGAGTGGAATGGATAGCCATATGTAAAATATTAATTCTTTTTACATTAGTGCTAATAGCAAGTATTTTAGACCCACTGGTGTGAGAGGATTAAAAGCTACAAAATTAGGCACGCACCAACATTCCTGAGATTAATCCTTGTTAGCGTAACCTAGCGGGAACATGTAACTTGATTTTCTGTTTATTGATCAGATGCTTCTTGTTTTTTTTTTTATTATGTGAAATGAAATTCCACAGAGACAATTTCATATTGCATTTCTATGCTGAATTAAGGGAAGCAACACAATAATAAGTTGCTCCATTTTGCCCTTTCTACTTTACACAATATAAATGCAGTAGGATCTGTGGAAATAGGATGTAACCTAAATATCTGGCATGGTGGCTTGGATTTAGATAAGCCATCCATGCTTCTTATAGTCATAAACTAATGCTTGAAGGTCATGTTAACAAGAAAGCTATGGGAATATTTACTTCTTTTGTTAGAGGGGGATTCAAGGAATCTGTGAAAAACAGATGTACTTCTGAGATTTTGTTAAGTATTTAGAGCTGAATTTCTGAATTTCTGTTACTTCTACCCCACCCTGCCTCCCTGCACCTGTTGTCACATTGTCCTAAGTAATATTTTCTGGCCTCTCATCCTCATGCTCACTTTAATCTGAATAGAACATAGGAATGATACTCAATATTAAATTATCAGCAGAGCATAAGCACAGGCCAATCAGGGGGTACATTAGCTATAAACAACTTGGTGGAGAGCAATTTGATTGGCTAAAGCAGGTTGTCTTAGTGGTTGGCTTATCCCAAATACCTCTGAGTGTCTTAAACCACCTTAGATAATGGAAGTCAAGGATTCTTAGTGATTTCTATCCTGACAGAGGGATTGGGAGAGAAGGAGATCTAAGAAAGGCAAGAAGTCACTCTATATGAAGCAGCTATACCTTCCTTTTATTATGAGTGACTTTTGAGCTGTTCGACCTTGATTAGTCAGTCAGTTGGCTTACATTTTGATAAATTACACTATTTGCATTGTCAAGAAATACTGCTAAAACATGTACACACATATAGATATACAATGGATTCAGATCTTGTGTATGTATAGTTGTATGTGTGTGTGCACATGTATTATATGTTATTCATGCACTTACACATATAGACATATCTATCGCCTGTCCTTAGCATGTGAGTTTGATATTCCAATGTGCATAGGTAACTTAGAATTTCCATTAGTAAATTTCTGGCAATTTTTTGGTCAGTGTAGTACTTTAAAGATATTTATGTCTAAAGATAAATGATATCACTTGGCCTGGGGCTATAGCTCAGATGGCAGAGTGCTTGCCTAGCATGTGTGAGACACTGGATTTGATCCTTTGCCCCACATAAAAATAAACAAATAAAATAAAGGCATTTTGTCCATATACAACTACAAAAAATTTTTTAAAATAAATGATATCACTTCCATAAAAGCCTCTCTGAACCTGTCAGTGTACAGGAAGTGCTGCTTTGTTGTATGTCCTACTGTCTCTCCCTTGTTCCTGCTTTCTTCTCTATTGAGTTGGTCTGAACTCTGAATCTCAGGCTATTCTGCTTGGGTTTTGGTGTTCTATGCTTGAGCATACTGCAACTAGGTTTATCTTTCTCTTTACCATTTAGCAAGGTTTGATATTCACCATTATTTTTTCTCTTTACCATTGAAGATGCTAGCATAATCCTAGTTTCTTTCTCATTTTATCTCTTTGGCATATGGGAAAAAATGAACAACTGATGATATTACCTTCATCTGTGACAGCTCATTAAAACTAATCATGTGGGTGTGTACATTGAACTGGTTGGGCACACTGGGCAGGTAAAAACGTTACTATATTTTCAAATCAATATAGTTTAACTATCTGAGGAGTATTCAGTGTGAGACAGAATAAATATAATTTTTGATTACTAAAATCTGCCTAGAGAAACATTAAATTACTAATTTATTTCTTTTGTTTGAGGCAGAGTCATTTTTTTAAATGTCAAAATAAGTTCCACTTCTATGTTTTGTTTTCTTTTTAACAACTTTCACACTGATCAGTTTTTCTGAGGGCTACACTAAGTGTCTTCAAATGAAGTGATAAATAAATCACCATGCCTGGTAAACAGCCCCGTGACTTTCCTTATTAGGTTTAGAATGTTAATTGACCACTACTGCCAAATTTGTACTTTTTGAACTATGAACCTGTCACATGCTTAATCAAAAGCTCTTGTGAAAGGAATATAGAAATATATATTTTACATTTTTACATTTTTACATTTATGTATTGGAGGAAACAGGATTTTCTAGGATTTCATATGAAAACTTGTTACCTGTTATATTTTAGTTTTTAAATCTAGTGATATTTAAGTTTTAACCATCAGTTTGTGCTCTGAACTGATAGCCAATTGATTGACTCATTTCTTGTCTGCCTTAACACAGTCCATAACACTTCCATCCATTGATTTATTCATTTTTTAGTTTTTCATTCAATAAACACTTGTTGGCCATCTCCCATATATAGCTGGGGCTATGATAGGCACATTACCAATTAAAATCACTTGATCCTCATAGCAGTCTCCAAGGTGAATATTACCTTTCTAATTTTGCAAATGTGATGGTGATTGCCAAAAGAAGTTAAACAACTTGCCAAGGTCAAATTGTTAAGAGCGCCTGGCTCAACTTCATTTTTTAACACAGTCCTTGCAACATCAAGAGCAATTCATGAATGTTTATGAAGGAACGAATGAGTGAACCAGGATACGTTTTACTACAGCTAACATTTAGTGAGCTGTAAGTACACAAATCCTTCCAGGTTTGCCAATATTTTCTCTTTTAATCATTACTAACACCCCAATAAGCTCAGTGCGTTAAGGCTCTTATGCTTATTTTCTAGAAAGACCTAGGGTAAAAGGTGGTAAATTAACTTGTTCAAGATCACACAGCTGGAAAGGAGCCAAATCAGGTATCAGGCTAAGACTGGCCCTGGAGTCCCTGCCTGTCACCACCATGCTGTTTTTGTCTGGCATAGTACATGATGTGTTGTGAATGCTTAATGTTTGTTGTGTTGATGATGGGGATGACATGAAGTTGGGAACCTACATAGATTGAAAAGCTATTTTATAGTAATTATAGAATTTTCAAATTACAGTTACCTGGACTGTCCCCTGGAAGCTACTAGGACACTTTTATATACACTCTTCTTGTAACAATGAAACATTATTTTAAATGTTTATTATAAAATGAGATTATGTGTGTACTCATATGAACGTGCATTATCATTCATATGTATGTGTGCATACAAAGACATGGGCTTAGTTAGAGACAAAGTATACTTAGTGATCTTTTATCTTTCTGACATTACAGTCAATTAGCATTTTAATGCCCCAAAATGTAGTAAAATGCATTTTGGAAACACTCAATTGTGATTTGAGTAAGTGCTACCTTCTTTAAATTCTGTAAAATATTTATAATTTCATAAGAAAAAATTTGGCACAAAACTGTACTCTTTATAAAGGAATGGGAGGTAGAGAAACTGATTCCATCCTAAATCATGGTGTAATAAAATAAGTCACTAAGGGGTCTTTCCTGTAGTTCCCTGATCATATGCCCACAAAGACAGATTTGCTTTTTTGCCCATTGTGTATGCATTTTTCAGTATTTAATTATGTCAATAGAGGACCTGAAAGCAGTGATGGTAATGAGGAGGAATGATAGTTCAGATGCATTCTTTCCTGGAATGCCAGTTGAATCAAATCTTTCATTCCCACCACAGATATATAGATCCATAATCTCCTTTCAAGATGAATCCAGAATCAGGAGTCTGCATTCTTTTATTCTTGGTCGGGAGATTAAAATTGATCACAGGCCACACAAGGGAGTCAGCTGTAGAATCACAGCTCAATGTGGTTAACGAGGACAGCGCTTGCCTTCTGTTCTCCTTAACCGTGCACTTACAAGTTACAAATATTATTGATTCCAGGGGTCATCTGAGGCTATGGGGAGGTTGTGTGACTTGACAGTATTTCGCTGTTTTTAAGGGATAAGAGCTATGAGCCCTAACAGCAACTGGAACAGGTATAGTTTAAGTTTGACAAATGAAGATTTATACTTTTTTGAGATGGCAAAAGCCTTCGTGTAGAAATAATGAATGAAAATTTGATACTTGATTTAACATAGGTCAAATGACTTGCAGTGAAAGAAGGAAAATAATGCTTTAATTATTACCCTTTCATCAAAATGAATTGATGATAGGTTTGTCATTGTAGATCCATGCTTTAAACAAATGAACAGTGCTTAGAAGATCCTTTTACAAGACATCATTTAAATTTAAATAGGCATAGTTTACCCAAAATCATTTGAAAATGTAGCGTAGGTGGGATGATATGTGAATAATTACTACAAATCTTTAGAGCATATTTTTTTCTTTCTTATGAATAAAAATACTATATTAAGACTCAGAAAATTTAAGGCATCACAGATCATTGCATGACAAATTTTCAGCTAGTTTAAGGCTCCTTTTCCTCCCTAACAATACAGATTATATGTTACTCTAATATATATTTTGTGGAATGGTGGAAGAAACACTGTATTTAAGCATTTTAATAGGTTTAAATTTGACTTTGTCACTTACTAGTTGTGAGATTTTAGAAAGCTTATTTTGCTGCTTGAGCCTCATCTAGAAATTGGCATAAAGATATCCACCCTATAAAGGTGCAGTGTGGCTCAAATATACTAAAACTACTTTTAAGTAATCAAACACTATATACATGTAAATTATTAAAATATTCATTATTACTTGAGCTGATATGAGGTCAGACCTGTATTTAAGATGCTTACTGGAGAAAATACCTTCTAGAATCTCTTTTCCTTTGTAATCTATAGAATATACTAACAAAATAGCAAGGCCCTAAAATGAAATATTGGAACAGAAATCACCTATTCAAAAACTGAAAGGGGGAAAAAAAAGTCTTGACTGTTCAGTTCTTTAAACCAGAGGCATTTGGGAAGTAATTCATTACTGTATGCTGACTGAAAGTTGTGAGTTTTTTTTTTTATTGATAATGTCAAATGTATACTCTATATGCAATGGTTAGAGTGATTCAGGTACTTTTGAGTATAATTTAATTCAGGAATGAGTGCATATTATGTAGCTCATAAGGAATGCAACTAGTTTCCAGAAAGTAACCCAGGATCTCAATTTGATCTCCCTAAATGATTCACCATCCTGCTCTCTACAGCTTCTTTTCCTAAGCCTGAGAAAAGAAAAGACTACACTACTTGCCTGTGTAATGTGTTCCAACTTAAAATGAAAATAATTTCCATTAATGTTAATTAAGTTTTTCATGTCTGTATAAATGTGTCATTATACAGAGTCCTCAGAACAACTGAGGGCAGTGGATGCTAAATGCTTCATGTTACAGGTGAGGAAACCAGGGCACAGGGAGGTAGGCTGATGCACTGCACATCACAAGGCTAGTAAGTGAGGGACTAAAAGCGAACCTACGCGTCACCACCTTGACCACCTACTTTTCTTGTCTAGGCGACCTGACTTAATTTTTTTCCCCAAAAGTCAGAAATGTTTGGCAGCGCGAAGCATAGTTGAATATGCCCACTAAGGGACTCCGAAATCTGGGAGAGGAGAAACAGCACTTCCCTTTTATAGAGCTTCAGTTTGATGCTTTCATTAAGGGTGTGAGAAAAGATGTTCTGACAGTTGTTTTTAATCAAACTAGGTTATATGCATGTCGTATTATCCATTCAAAATTTAATTAATGTGGTGTTGTCATTATTGACAAATTCTTATTTATAAGAAAATGAACTATTGGAAATATGTTCTTCATTAACATTGATTCCACAGAAGGTGTGTGACATTTTCTCTCTTGTAAAACCTTCCTTTCCAAACTTTGGCTGGTGTTAACTCTACTATGCTTTCTGGTGTGGCTATCATTATAGGTTTCCCCACTTAAGATGCTTACTAGAGAAAATACCTTCTAGAATCTCTTTTCCTTTGTAATCTATAGAATATAGTGACAAAATAGCAAGGCCCTAAAATGAAATATTAATGCTTAAAAACTGTCCTCTTCAGTTTGCCTCATTTAAATTGTGCATAGTTACCAATGTAACTGTTCATAGGTTTTCTTGGGGGATTGGTGTCAGGACACCCTGCAGACACTAAAATCTGCAGATACTCATGTCCTTATGTAAAATGGCATAGCATTTACCTATAACCTGCACACACCATCCTTGCTCTTTAAGTCATCTCTAAATTACGCATAATACCTAATAAAATGTGAACACTATTTAAATACAATATATAACTGTATTTTTCAGGGAATGATAAGAAATATGTCTTTAAAAGTTCAGTACTAAAGCAATTTAGGGAAAAAAAATTGTCCATGATTAGTTTAATCCACAAATGCAGAAACCACATACAGAGAAGGCTGACTTGATCTGTTTAAAAGTCATCTTCAACAAATCCCCTTTGGTTATATTATTTCTAAAACTGATTGTAGGTCAGTGGACTTGTGCTGTATTTAAAAATTAAGGTGTGGTGGCGCATGCCTGGAATCCCAGCAATTTGGGAGATGAGACAGGACGATGGCATGTGAGAGGCAAGCCTCAGCAACTTAGTGAGGCCCTAAATAAGTGAGATTCTGTTTCGAAGTAAAAAATAAAATAAAAAAAGGGCTGGGGATATAGCTCAGTGCTAAAGTGGCCCTGGGTTCAATCCCCAGTACTTAAAAAAGTCAAGAGAGATGAATTCTAAAATCAAAAGTATTTCCTTGGGTGTATCGGGGATTGAAGTCAGAGGCACTCAACCACTGAGCCACATCTCCAGCTCTATTTTGTATTTTATTTAGAGACAGGGCCTCACTGAGTTGCTCAGCACCTTGCTTTTGCTGATGCTGACTTTGAACCCACAATCCTCCTGTCTCCCAAGCTGCTGAGATTACAGGTGTGGGCCACCTTGCCAGTCTCAAAAGTATTTCTTTATACACCTTTTCTTTATAATGTCTATTTTTAAACATTAGATACTTTAAAAAATTGTTTCTAATTTGCTTCTCCAGACAAGACATTTTAAATGGGTATTTCTCTTGGCTTCTTATCACTCTTCACTATTCTTCTTTCTGATTAATCCCTACTCAATATTCATTTTAACTCTTCTTCCTCTTCCCTCCCTTGGCTTTGGTGTGGTGTCTTGAACTCCATATGACCAAAACAGAACAACACTTTCCCCCTCCAATCTTGCCCTCTTCCCCTGTCCTCTTCCCCTGTACTGAGCCACAGTCAAGCATGTCACTTGTGAAACTCACCAAAACAGAGAACTGAGATTCAGCTTTACCTTGCCATACCTTCTACTCCCTACATTTGCTAGATGCCAACTCCTATGAAATTGACACTGAAATCTCTTGTGATTGTGTTTTTATTCTTCTGTGTTTCCATTGTCACTATCTTAGTATGAGCCACCTTTTTCTACTAAAGTTACTATAATAGGAGAAGAGAAAACATACCTCTCAAGAATATGGGGGTAGTTTCAAATGTCATATGTAGAATTTTTTTGAAGTATCAAAAATTTCATTCAATATCAGCATTTGACTCCTCAATATCTTCTTATATGTTTAATATAAATATCATAATGTAAATGACATATCTTTTAGTGAAATTGTTGCCCCAGGAAGGTAAGCTGTGCATATACCGATGTAGGCACTCCTCAATGCCATGTTAGTGGCCACTACTAATACTCCAGACTGAGAAGTACAAAGTTTTCCTTTCTTATCTGAATTAGTACAGCCTCCCTTTACATGATCTACCTCCTTCCATTCTCACTGACTGCACATGAGTTCTGTTCATTGCTACTCATTCATGCTTGCTGAATATCTTTTTTTCCTGAACTGTCTCCTCAGTGTAGAAGCCAAGCACCCTGATGTGGTTTGAATAGCTCTTGAATAGTGTGGTCAGAGTTCTGCCCATCTGTTGTTAAGTTTCACATTTTTCTATTTCCTCTCACTCCCTATCTTCTCCTCTGACTGTACCCTAGTTCAAGTCAGACTGAACTCATACCCCTTCATACCTTGAACATGCTGGTCATTCTTCCCCTTTTCCTGCAACTGGAGACATTCATCTTTCAGGACTCAGCTTGAGCAGTTGTTTCTGGTCCAGGTGCAGTGCTCTTTGTAACAGCTTCTGTAATAATCGGTACAGCCATTTCTCCTAGGATTTGTCTTATTCCATTCTACATTTGATTCCATTCCATATCCTTTCCCATTACACGAGAATGGACATATTCATCTTACCTTCCCAGAGACTAATATATTGTCTAGCATACATAGTAGGCATTCAAGAAATATTAATGACTGAGGATTAAATAAACAGCTAAGATTTTTATTTTCAATTTATCTTAATCCTAATTCTTTAAAAAATCACAACTGGCATCCAAATCTCAAAGTTGAACATGATAGACTGTATTTTTATTCAATTTTTAATGGAACAAAAAATGTCAAGAACTACATAAGTAATGATTATACTTTGAACCTACCAAGTTTTATATGGTTAATTGCCAGTATTTAAGATTTCAACCAAGACCAAATTTTTAAAAGTGCCTATTGTTTGTTGTTATGGTGTTTTATGTTAACATTGTGTTAAATATCAAGGAAGAAAAAAATTAAGGGAGATTTAAATATGAAAGTTAATAGAATTTTAAAAATCTTAACATACATATAGTTAGTTTCATTATTAGGATTTTCCATATGTCAGTCATTGTGATAAACAATAAACATATTATTGAGATATATTATCTCAGTTAATCTTCCCACAAGGTAGGTTTTATAGACCAAGAAATTAAGAGTTAAAGTTAACCGTGGCTATTAAAGGTTACACAGCTAGATAATAAAATAGTGATAGGAACATGATTATGTCCAGTTGCTTCTCCTTATATTAGTTCTTGTATACTTCCAACTTCTGTACAAACTCCCTTCATAGTATGCCATGATTGTCAAGGGTGAATAAATACTTCAGAGTTTGACATTTATAACCACACTCTGTGCACTTGGAATGGCACTTGGTATGCTGTTAAGTAATTGATTTAGTCACAGAGTTGGGGAATGAGATGGCTTAATCATGTTTGAGTCATAGGCTCCTCAGAGAATATAATGAAAAATCATGGGCCTTCTCTGAACATGCACAAGAAAATGTGTACTTACACAAAGATACACTTTTTTTGGTAGTCTTGGATTCTCTGAAAAAACAAGGTTAAGAATTCCATTTCTAGATACTTTACCTATGTTTTGCTAAGCAAACTAAAGTTCAAGAAAGTTAACCCCTGTTTCTGGAATCATTGCCCATGTGTGCCATCAGGAATGTCTTTTGGAAAGGCATTATCCTGTGGAATGTTATGAACTCCTACCAAAGTATTCTCATTTCAGGTCTTTTATGCAGCAACATGGTGGTAAATGCTATGTGCATTTTAAGTATATTTAATCATGGAAATAATTTAGTATTTTTCTTGTATGCATTTTCATAAAAAGTCTTTTGAGATAAGTATTATCTTGGAAAATTTATAAAATTACAGTGATGATTTAGAGTAAGATAAAAGAAATTTGCACAGAAATTTATTATTTAAGATATAAGAGGAAAATGGGTAATTGAAATGATACTAAATGATGAATATCATTGTAAGATAAAAGAATTACAGGGTGGCATGACCGATATCTATGCTCATGAATTACATTTTCTATGTATAAAATTAAGTTGTTTCAACAGTACAAAGCTATGTTATGCTTACTTGCCCACCTAAGAATTCTATGAGGAGTTGCAGTTTTATTGTAGAGGTGAGGAAACTGAGGTTTCAAGTTTAATGAGTTGGGCTTGGATTGATAACTATATAAGAAAGAGTCAGGAGTCCATTAGAGAGGTCTCATTGCTTAGACAATCACATAAATTCAGAAAGCAAGTTCCAGCAGCTGAGAGTCACCAAGCGCATTTGACACCTGATCTTTATTTTATAGCCTACCACTGGCTCCCTTCCTCAGCCTTACATTGTTTCCCTTTTGCGGAGCTCTGAAGGCCAGAGCATACTTGGGTAATTCAAAATGATTTTTAGCTTTCATTTCAGTTTTAGTACATCACACCAACTATTGCATTGGGTTTCATCGTATTTTATTGCAGTACTATAACAAAGATTAGTTTTGCTTTAAAGAAAACCATTTAAATACATTATCTAAATCCACATTATGTTAAAAATTATTATATAAAGTTTTTCATATATAGACTACTTAAGTCTCACAATATGATTGCATAACTCACTAGGACAGTTACAAATAAAGAGGCTACCAGTGCCTGTATTTAAGAATTTATTTGAATAAGAAATATAGAAGCACAATTTTAAAAATACCTTTGCGAAAGTAACTAATACAATAGAACAAATGTGTGGTACATTTACTGGTGATTAACACATTAGTAATACTTTTGAGATTACATTTTTAAAGGGGTCTTCTTCCTTCTGCAGAATGTGTGTTTATGGTGGCAGCTTTAATGTTGCTTCCTGCTGTGCAGTTCAATAGAGTATGTTTTTAGGTGGTTGGTTGAGGGTTTTTTCCTTATGTATGTCGATGGAGATAAGTGTTTTAATTACTTTTTTAATGTCTGTGCTTTTGTATTTTTCTCCTCTCTTCCCTTTTATTTCCTGCTGTTGAGATTACTGCCTCATCTCCACAGCAGGTGGCTGTTGCAAATTTGTTTTCTTTGTAAGCCTGGTAGATTTATTTTGTAATATAACTGTTTCTTTTTAGTATTTTATTATTAATGATTTCTTTACTTTGGAATATAGTATACTTACACAGTCCTAAATAGTAATTTCCTAGCACCATCTAAAAACTCGTCATTAAGAGAAAACGTTTGCCTGAGGCCTATTGTTTGCATAGTTGCTTACCCTCAGTTCACAATGTGGGGGTTAAATTTTAAGGAAATTGTTTTATAGAAAAGGCCAAATGAGAGAGAAAGAGAGAAAAGGAAAGAAAAGAAGGGAGGGAAATAGAAGAGAAAAGGCCCAGGAGACAAAGCACACTTTAATAAATTGTTAAAAAAATCAAAGAATTGGGTGGAATTTTGTGGAGGATATCTAAATTACATGAATGTATCTATTCTAGGAAATGGATTTTAATAGACCTTATGTTTATGTTAAAATTAAATTTTAATTATTAAAATAACTCTGCTAATTACAAGAAAATTAGAGTGCTACAAAAGTACAAAGAAAAAAATTACTGTATCTTTAATTTTTTCCCAAAGAGTTGGTTGATTTGATTATCTTATATATTCTATGGATAAAACAAAAGTGAGATCAATCCTGAGTATAGAAATAATTTGTCAGGAAAGTAAAAGAGATAGACCCAATTTATTTCATATGTATCTGCACTTGTAAATATTTTGCTCTGTTACTATGTTTATATTTTTTCTCACCTGTATGTACAAATTCACTTTGGTATGAGAGAATTTTTGTATATTTTCTACATGAAGTATGAAAGCTAATTGAAAAACATTTATTCTTAACTTTGTAGAAATAATCATCTTTGGTTATTTTATTTTCTTATTCAATGCTTTGTACATTTTACTGCTTTTTAAAAATTAAATACACAACAAAGACTTCAGTCCAGCATCTATAAGATTTTTTAAATTGTATAAGAAGCTTAGTATTCCACTTGGTTCTGGTCTTAATTATTGTTACATGTTTCTGTACAGAAACACTTGTGTAATGGGAAAAATTATGGTTTGAAGTGGAAACTCCATTCATAATATTTTTCTAAGAGTCTTTATCCTGTTACACTCTAACCAATTGTGTGGTATGCACAATTAATGTGTGTGGTCACATTGAGAGAGAGAGAGACTCTCCAGCAGTTCCATGCAACAGATGTTTAATAGGGATTTGAAAAATCAATGAAATGAATATTATTGTGATGCATGGTGATCTAATTTCATATGTGTTATACTGAATCACTTCATTATTTTGAATTCATTCCGAACACTCAGAACTAACCATATTTACAATAAGGTGTCAGGGAGAAGACATGAAGTTTTACTGAAAAAAAAAAATCACAATAGGGCATAATTGATCTGTTCTCTTTCTAATCAATATATGGATCCTAGAGTGATAAACCATATGGCACCATTGTCATTTGGAAGTAAGATATAAATCCTTTGAGTCATATAAGTATTCCTTAAGTGACGGTGAAAAATTTTTTACTCCTTCATGGAATTGTGGAATATTTAGGCCCTTAAAAGAATTGTTTTACTTCCATATTGTAATCCCAACTACTTGGGATTGATATACAAATATTTCATCTTTTTTAATACATATATAAACATATATTCATTAATTTATGATTTTACACTTACATTTGAATATCTTATACAGCCATCTGAATGGTTTGTTGTTAATTGCAATATTGTTTATGTTTGCTTTGAGAAGCAATTAAGATCTTAGTAGAACAGAGGTCACTAGAGGCTAGGAAGTTTTAAGAGTAGGAACAGAGAGAAGTTGACTAGCAGATCCTAAAATATATGTTAGAGGAATTATTAGGTCTCATGTTCTATAGCACAGTAGGGTACTTATGGCCTATGATTTATTGCACTTTTAAAATAACTAGAGGAGATCATGTTGAAGAGTCCCAATATATAGAAAGGATAATACTTCAGGAAATAGAAATGCCATTTACCCCAGTTTGATCATTATGCATTGAATTCATATATTGAATTATGATACTTTGTCCCATCAATAAATACAAATATTGTCTATCAAAAAAAGAAAGTATGATCTTGGGTCCAAGAATATTTGAAATATGAAAAATGTATTACATTTCCTATTAGCTATATTTTGATGTTTTCATTTGGTCGACTTGATAGTGGTGATGTAATCTGGGGTATTTGGCTACTAAAATCTTACTGAACGTCTTCCTGTGTGCAATAATGAGAACTGATGATGCTGTGGAGAACACTCAATATTGGAGCACCAGCCATTTCTGTCAGCTGCAGCCTTGTGCCACAATCCTGAGGCAGTTTCTCAGTGGTCTGTGCTGTCTCTTCCTCTGTGGGATTTGTGAGGCAGTCTCCACAGACAGGTCTCTCTAATGACTGTCTTTCCCATGCTGGCTTAGCTGTCATTCAAGTGGAAGTCTTCAAGAACAAGAGGCCACACAAATGCTTGCTCAATTCAATTAACACTGAATAAGTGACCCAGTGAAATAATAGAGGCCGACATTATGGAATTTGAGTAATTCTTACACACGTCCTACCACAGCTATGAAGGCTAATCCTTAAAAGCTTATTCTTCCTTTATTCCTTCTAGATGATAACATGCAATAGAATATTTAATATCTTGTTAATGTTAATTGAAGTTCTGTAAAACTTGATGTGAGCACAAGGAAATAGTTACTGTGTGCAGTGCTGTTATTTATTCTGTAGTTGCTCCAGAGGGAGGTGCTTTGGAAACAAAGCAGGGATACATTTTTCAAAGAATATCAAATATTGAAAAATAACCAACAGATACCCAAGGGGAATGCACTTAAGAAGGAAAACATTTCAGAAAGGAATTTTGCTAGAGAAAATAATCACACACAAAAATGCAGCCAAGAGATGAAGCCAGTCTTTTATCTATCACTAGATTGGAACCTGGTAGCAGACACAGTCTATGACAGTGAAACTGAACACATGCATCTGGAATGATTAATTTGGATATCACTAGTTATGCAGCATCACATTATAACATGTCTTAGTTACAACTTTATACATGAAGAAGTAGCATTTTGAAGTTAAAACACAGGCTGTACAGCTAGACCATCCAGGATAGAAATTGTTCTGGGGATCTCAGCAAAGTTATTTAATTTCTATGTGCCTCAATTTCCTTATATTTAAAATGGGGTTGTAATAAAATTAGTTATGTCATAGAATTATTTTGACAATTCAAATGCGTTAATATATTTGAATTTCTCACCTACCAGGCATGTGAATTAGAGCCTATGGTAAATAAATGTTAAAGAAAATTTCTGTAATGCAAGTAGGATATTCTTCTTTTTTTGAGAGCTTGAAAATTACCATTTCTCAAAAATTCCTAAGAATGTTTTCCTTTCTATAAATACTTGCTGAAACACCAAAAACTTCAGCAACTATTCTAGGAGAATATAAATTCCCCCTTGCCTTCTTAAAAGACAAAGAACACCACACATATATAGTGGGAGCTGTTTTGTTTGTGAAATCATTGTCAATTCCTCTTTATTGACAAACTCACTTCTTCCCACTGGAAGGTGAATTAAAAAGTCATTTCAGTGTCATTTTGAAATCGTTCTGGTATAGACACATGCCTTATTTATTAATATGCCACCTACTCTCAGGGAAGCCTGCCTTTGATAGATGGGTATTTGTAAGTTTCATTATCTTTCACATTTCACTTAAGGTTGCTTCATTTTTCTTTCTTTGTAGAACTTTATTTAAATTTACTAAGGTTTTAATACTTTGCTTTGATTTAAGCTTTATTGTTTCCTTGTCATGGGATGTGAAGTTTTAAAGAATTGATAAACTACAGAATAAATAAAACCAACTTAGTAGCTAATGGTTATTGAGTGTTCATTGTTTTCAGGTCTCAACTATTTATATATACATATATATATATATTCACCTACATATATGTAAGTATATACATGTGTACATCATTAATTAAATATATATGAGATGTATTTATGCACACATATGTATACATTTCTCCTTTAAATCTCACATCTATGACAATTATAATATTTTGAATTTTTGAAAGACAATTATGTAATTATTATCTCTGTATATACGATCTCTTATCTATGAGAGAAGTGTAAATACTATCTCTTTTAACATGAAGTAGCAGGAAAGGGAAGAGATTAAGGATTCAAGTTTAGGATTCTCTGAAAAAACAGAGACAGTAGGATTGATGGATAAATGGATGGATGGATGGATGGATGGATGGATGGATGGATGAATGAATGGATAGATAGTAGAGATATGACTTATTTTAGGGAATTGTCTAATTGAATTACGAAAGATAGAAGTCAAAAATATGTGGTAGGCCACAAAACTGGATACTCTCACATAGGAGCTAATGTTGATGCAGCATTTATTTCTCAGGGAAATCTCAGTTTTGTTTTTAAGGCTTTATGTCTGATTAGACAAGGCCCACCCAGTTATTCAGATAACCTTTCATTAAAGTAGATGGAGTGTAGATTTTAACCATATCTACAAAAGGTCTCCACAGCAACAGCTTGATTACTATTTGATTGAATACCTGAGTACTACAGCTTTGTCAGGTTGACAAAACTAACCATCACAGGACCTTATAGAAAATCTCAGAGCAGATAAATGGGAGATAAATGGTTGCATTCCAAAGTCTGTCTGGTGACAGATACTGCTCCTGATCACCCTATAGTATCATGGTTAGTGGTTCACTAAAGTTTCCATGGGAGAGCTTCCAATGCCGTGTCCTAGGGCACAAAGAATGACCTCTCATGCAGATGGGAGAGAAGGGTTCCATGGACGTTGGTATTCTGAGACATGGTGTGTAGCTAAGCAGTCTGCAGGGATAACCTAACAGCAATAAACCTGTCCAGTTACTGGTTCATTTTTCCTTCCCTAAAATCAACATCCATAGGACAGAATCATCTAACCAGTGTCCTCTTAATCATTCATAGGTAGAATCTGACCCAGTACATGTTAAATCCGTTACAGTGACAAATGAAGAGTAGAGTGAAATTAACAGGAAATTTAGGAATACTTCTCAGTGTCTTGATACAGTTGAAAAAAATTTTGATCAATGCATTTTTCTTGGGAAATAATTACTATGGGAGAGAAAAATGTCATTTTCTGGTTACAGTGATATATTTAATGAGAACATACTGCAGTTCCTCAGATGATAGTGATTTTAGAGGTGGATGTAAAAAATAATTATAGATGTAACACTTCCTCTCTGCTGTAACTATGGCTAGTTGTGTATGTGAGATGCCACTTACATCCTCTTTGCCTTGTTTTTGATCTGCCTTGAAGGTTTTTGCTTATCACATCACCTTGAAATTGCCTAGCACTTGGAGTTGTTTTTCTTTTTGCTTGGTGTTTTAACATGAACTTGAAGGGTATAGAAAGTATGCCATCTCTGTAGTGAAGTAAGACAAGGTGGGAGATTTAGATGTTAACTTACATTTTAAGATGCCGCATATGTGCATTTGGCTTGACTAATCAAGTGTAACTTTAACTAATCAAGTGTAGCCTAAACTGCATTCATGTGTTAATAACATTCAAGAGAAATAATTTTGTCATTAGAGAGTCTTCAAGTACATATTCCACTATTTTTAAACTCTCCTCCACCCAGGTTTTCTAAAAGAATCATATCCATCACTCCATGTTTGTATAATAATGTCTGTGTTCCCAATATACCTAAGTAATATCCCTTTTATTGGAAAATGAAAAAAGTCTTATCTTCATTTCATATATACAGAAACCAAGGCAAGACAAGCCAAGTGACTTGCCTCAACTTCCTAGATAATTAGAGTAATTTTTAAAACAAAAGATCTTAAAGTAATCTATGAAAAAATCTTTGAGGGAGGAAATGGAGAGGTGCTAGACAGGGAAGAAAAATGTTTGGTCTGATTTGAAGAGACAGCAGTGGTTTATAGATGGTTACACACACACAAGAACCTTTAGCTTTGGATCAGATATGGCACCTTCCTTATCTCACACAACCAAAGTCATCTTTAGGCCTTATTATTACTCTGTATCCATCAGTAATTATAAAATGAACTCTCCCTTTCTAGAATAAGCCATTCATAGTATGAGTTTTGGATAGTAAATAAAACTAAACTATGTGTTTCCCCAAGTCTATGGAATTGACATGAATTTTTCCCACTTCTGTAAGGTGGAACAGCTGTGGTGATAATTGCATTCTTTATACATTGAAAACAGTTTGAGTCTGGTATTCATTTGATTTTCCTTTTCTAAATTTTTAAATTTTTAAAATTGTAAATAAACACAATACCTTTATTTTTTATTTTATATGGTGCTGAGAATCAAACCCAGTGCCTCACACATGCTAGGTAGGCACTCTACCACTGAGTCACAACCCCAGGTCCTTCATTTGATTTTTAGAATTTTAATAATATATATATTTGACAAATGCATGTTGTAGAAAACTCATAAAATAAGGAAATAAAAATAGAATATCCATAATCCCACCATCATAAGTAATCACTATTCAGATTATATAGTTTATATATTCATTTTTACAAAATTTGAATTATAGCATATATAGTTTTGTATTCTGATTGTTTATTTAGTAGTATATTTTGACTATAATCTACAACATATTTTTGAAGTATTCATCTTCATGACTTGTGTTTTGTTGACTTTCTTTATAAAATAAAACTCAATTACTCATTAAGTTGAATATTCATTAATCTCATTTCTTTTTTAATTGGTCTTTTTGTACATTAAACCATATTTGCATGTCTTTATGTTTTATTAGAAAATATTCAAAACTATCTTCTAGAAATTGAGTACAAATGTTTATTTATACCAAAAGAGTATGAGAAGTTTTATTTGTACCTTTGGTGTAATGTTTATTTTTTAAAATCTTTTAACTTTTATTAAGGAAATCGTATCTGTTTTTTTAAAATTTACATTTCTTTAATCACTAATAGAGTTAATATTTTCATTGCTTAAAATCTATTTATATATTTTTTCTTCTCAACTGGATTGTGCTTTATATGCTTGCTAGAAAGTTAATGTGTTATTAATAATGAAAAAATTTTATGATGGCAAAGATTTTATTTGTGAACATGTTTTTTTGTTTAATTATTTGCCTTTTAATTTTTTAAAAATATTTTTGAAATGCAGGTATGAATGACTGAATTTTTATAGTAAAATATGTATTTTTCCTCTTTCTTTTTTTCTTTCAATTATTTCTTCTTTCAATTATTCCTAACTTATTTAGGAATTATATAAATATGTATCCATGGTTTTGTTTAGCTTTTGTTATGTATTTTCAAAACATTTAGTGCTTGATATATCTCAAACTCATTTTGATTTATGACATGAGGAAATATCATAGCCCGATTTTCCCCTGATACTATAGATGATATGTATATACATATACCAACACAGTACCTGTTGGTATATGTATATAGGTAAATTAAATTAATGCCATGTTGTATATTAAAGCTATAATCTAGGATCTGTTAGATTGTATTATGCTCATTTTTATGTTGATTTATTTCTCTAAGAACAACATTATTTCAATACTGATAGTCTTTTATTTTAATATACAGTTGCAAAAGTCACTGCTAATAATATTTTATAAATTTGATTAATTAGGTTTGCCAGAACCCAAAAAAGACCACATCTTCCAAGGCCTTACGCAGGACCAGGGGTTTTACACATCCAAAGACTTTTTGCCTCTTGTAGCCAAAGGCAGTAAACCAGGTATGACACATTGTCTACTATTCTTGACATTGTCTGTATTGTTTTGAGTATCACAAATTTATATTGAATTTGAGCTTTGTAGGAAATTGTTTACCTCTCAGATAGATCCTTGAATAGATGGTGCCTGCATAAAGTTTAAAATTAAAGTCTGATAGTATTGTGTGCCAGAATTATATATTTGTCCATTCTTCCAAGAAAACACCAAGATAAGAACTTTTTATTATATGATGTATGGGTCTAAATTGCATCACAAAAATCACTCAAAGTGAAAAGGCCTTAGCAAACGTTGAAAGAAATGGAGAGAGCTTTAGTTTGGGAACTTTTAAAAAATAGGATGCTTCTTAACATCTACATGATTCATGTCTGTGCAGGTAGAAGTGTCAAAACCTCTTCTTAACAGGAATTTTATGAAATTAAAGCTAAACAGCCAGGCACGGTGGTGCATGCCTATAATCCAAGCAATTTGGGAGGCTGAGTCAGGAGGATCAAAGCCAGCCTCAGCAACTTAGCGAGGCCCTCAGCCACTCAGTGAGACCCTGTCTCTAAATAAAATACAAAATAGGGCTGGGGATGTGGCTCAGTGGCCTAGTGTCCCTGAGTTCAATCCCTGGTTCCAAAAAATAAAATAAAATAAAATAAAGCTAAACACTTTGACAGACTCCCTTTCCCTTCACACATCCCAAGAACAGATTGGAGCTGTGACCATGCCTTGCTCTGGCTCCACTAGTCTTACTGTCTTGGTGATAAAGAAGCTGAAGCAGTTTCTCCAGAACTACATTTTCTGAATCCTTTAAACATATATTTGAAGAAATCTGAGCAAAAACTATTGCTGCATCTAATTACTTGTGGAAATGATAAGAACTTGTGTCTTTCAAAATTTAAAAAGGCAAGAGACATCTATATTAAATCATTATGGGGAAGTTTACAGCTAAAGTTGTGCACCATCTCTACTTTCCTCCTCCCCTGGAGAACTGTATGCTTGTGTGTACAATCCTTTCATAGTAGGGTCAAAGTGCTCCAGGCATATACTTGAGAATTACATACTGCCAATTGTCTAATCCCAAACACAAAGTCTTTCAAACCCAATGATTATACTCACTGAGATTGCAGGCCTATTCTATCTGTAGTGCCATTTCAAAAATTATAGTAATTTATTTATCAACAGTTTTATTTAATTTGATAATATGGTGATAGGCAATAGAGAACACCTGCATGTTCCTTTTGTATAAGTATCTTCATATGGATATCCAATCTTTATATACATGCCCTCGAGAAATGGACACTTAGTCTTATTTCTTTTAGTTTTACAGATATAACCAGAGAAAAGCAAATCTCTTCAGTTACATAAAGGGTTCTTATTCAACATGTTAATCTTAAAAGTTATTAAGCATGATCTATAGCAGAGCTCTAAGTTAGAAACTATATAAGATAACATATAAAGTATTTTAATGAAATGCTGAAGATTATTAACCCAGATCACAAGGATCACTTTTTCTTCAAACAGTTAATTTTTGATGCAAAGGTAAAAATATTTATCAGGACTTTGATAAAGAGAGTTTTAATTGATTCATTTCAGTTTATTATGATCTGAACTCTTCAGAATGTATTGTTGCAATCCTTCTAGACGGAAAAATAGGAGCTAAAGGTACTGACTATGAAATTACACATATGAGCATATTTTTAAAATGAGAATAAAACTGTCTTTCAATGAAGCAGAATAATTTGATAGTGACACTCCATCGTGGAAAACTGCAAGATGCAATTTTACACTGCTTTGAGTACAAGTATCTTTTGAGCTGTCATGCAGAAATGGTTTCTCTACTTGAAAATGGGGTTTTCCTTTCATCATTCAGGAATGTGCGCCTGTCACTCTCCATTGCCATCGATACGGGGAGCTGTGATTGTACTCGGAGCTGGAGACACTGCCTTTGACTGTGCGACATCCGCTTTACGTTGTGGAGCCCGCCGCGTGTTCATCGTCTTCAGAAAAGGCTTTGTTAATATAAGAGCTGTCCCGGAGGAGGTAAAATGGAACCATCAGGAAATATGGAGTTGTAATCCAGCAGATTTGGGGAGATGAAGCTGTTAATTTGCACTCCCATACTTTGAATAATTAGACTGGTCCTGCTTTTTCTAATTTAGCCTTTCCATATAAAAGAAAATTTATAATACGGATTTGCACAAAATGAGAAATTTTTATTTTTCAAGACACAAGGGCTTCTTTTTTTTTTTTTAATCAGTGTTAATATCCTTGGAACATACTGTATTTACCTAGTAACAGTAGAATGTGCTAAGTCTTCCAAATCCTGAAAAATAATTTTTTATCTTAATATGTATGGATATTAGAAGAATGTGGTAATTGGAAATATTTGGGACTTTTCAAAAGCTACATTTACAAGCTTCATTCAAAGATAAATGCTCACATGCATTTGAGCGTGCACACACACACACACACACCTTCGTCATACTTAAAGTCAGCTCATTCTGTGAAACAAATAGAATGAGATTGCTGTGTATTTTTTTTTAAATGACTCTAATGTGAGCACTATTCATTTAATAGTTAACTTTCAAAAAATGACAGATTTGAAATCATTTCGTTCTGACAGGTGACTGGTGACTAGTCTTGGGTGAGGCATCAGCTGGTTACATGTACTGTGCACCTCTCAAATTTTAATGCTATTAGAGAAAGATAATGCTTTATAAAGGATATTAGTTCTGAGAACAAGAGCCAAATGTATTTATAGAAAGATAAATTACTCATTTTATTCAAATCAGTATTATGAATTTGATTTGCTTTAGAATGCCTGAACATGCTTGGAGTTTCTATACTAGGCAAGAATTATTACTGTAGTCAATAGGTGATTTGTCACATGTAGATTAATCACATTACAAAATAATCTCACTAAATTATCAGAGTCACCACTGGTTCATAGTTGGGTTTTAAATGTCACTTTTCTTCTTTGATTTTTTTTTCCACATCTAATCTACCCTTTTAGACTTAAAAAAATCCAAAGTAGTTTCCTAATCATAGGAATTTTTCCTATAGTACACTCACAGGCATTAATTAGTATAGCTCTTGTCACTTACAAATAAGAAAACAGCTTAGTTAAATTAAGGAATTTGCCACAGTTAAAAGAGGACAGGAGCTAATTTTATTCATGTTTATATCCCTGTGCATAGCACAGGACCTGGCAAATAATAATTGTGAAGTATTTTTCAAACTAAATATTGTGAATCTTGTTTATCTGGTTCCTATATCAGGAAAGTTCTCATTACAAAAGGCTTGCTCTTGAGGGTCTCAAGTGGAAGATAAACCTGCTTGGAAAAACTTACTTCACATTATATATCATCATTTTCTATGAGCAAGGGTAACTAGAAATTAAAGTTGGCTATTTCTTCTGACTTAAGTACAACACATAAAAGAACAGGATCAGATAATTACTTAAGAATGTAGATATAGTTATTTATTTATTCATTTATTAACTCTACACTGATTGACCACCTGTTATATACTAGGCATGATTCTAGACAATTTGAATGTAGAAGTAAATAAATCAGAATCTCATGCCATCTTGGAGTTGGTTCTTGGTGAAGGAAGAAATCCCCATACCTGAGTAAATGAATTATCACATCAATAGTATATTGAAAGGTAATTATTTTATGGCAACACTATTAATATGGGAGTATAATGTTGTGTGCATGTATTTGGGGGGGTAGTAGAAGAGAAGGTAGGATTTGTCATCGTATGCAGGGTGAATTGAAAGTCCTCTCTGATGATAATTTTTGAGTGTAGAGAAGAGGAAACTGAGGGAAGTTGTATTTAAGAAAAACTTGCCAGACCTAGCTAAATGCACTCACTCTAGATTGACGAAGTCTCTTGGATGTCTGGGAAGAAGAAAGTCAGTGTGGTTACAATAGGGTAAGAGAGGGCAGTGGCATATTGGGTGAGGTTCTGTAAGCATTCATCAGGCCTTTAGCTTTCACTCTCAGGGAAAGAGGAAAACATGGAACTGTTTTGAGCAGAGAATCACCAAGATCTGAGTTAAGTTTTAAAATTATTGCTCTGTACAGTTTAACTATCGGGGGCAGCGTGTGGGGGAGTGGTCAAAAGCCAAGAGGCTGGTCAGTATCTAGTAAAAAGTAGGCTATTGGTCAATGTGACCAGCTTGTGGGAAGGAAAGGATGAGCATCTAGTTATAGTTCAGTGGAAGGCCAGAGCTGAGTGGACTGAGTGGGGACTACCAAAGTGCTGAGAAGCAGCAGTGGGTCCTTGGGATCACAGGTCATGAGCCTGCAGTAGAGCTTTTGTAGAACTCAATTTGAGTGCCCAATAGAAAGGGTGCAAGAAATCATTGTGGGTGAATGTTTCCTGGAGGGCTGGAGGGAATCTGTACCAAAGGCTTCTAGTATCAGCTGTGCAGATTGGAGGAATGCCACAGCAGTAGGCCCTTGAAAGTTCATCTGGAAATTTGATGCAAAATTTCTCAATGTGAGATTAATAAATAATTCAGAGTGTGTCAGGATTTGAAGGCATTTTAGGAATATAGACTTCTAGTATTTGTAGAAGTTTCAGTGTTACTTCATCACGGCCATTCCTTGGTTTTGTATACATTCAAAGAAGGATCAAAATATTGCAGTAGTCACTTCTACCCTGAATCTGGGAAGTCAGAAAAATGGAAGTCAAGGCTAACATATCTGCATCAAGATATGAATTTTGGAAAGACTGTGCTCTAGATCACATTTTAACCAACATGAAAAATGTAATATTGGATCCACCCACATTTCTCTGTATTTCTCCAATTTATCTTCTGTTTTCTACCCCCAACTCATGCATGTTTCAACCATATTAGGTTATTTTACATTCCATGAGGAGCAGGGACATTTGGAATTTCCTCAAATATGTATATGATTTAACCATCTTGGCCTCTTGAGTGAAATTTGGAAATAAAATGATTTGTCCATTAGTAAATTGCCTCACCATTAGGAAGTCAGCATGTATACATCAAAAGCTAATTTCTCATCATTTGAAGTCAAATTTCTCATTTATTGAAAGAGGGAAATACAGAGCAATATAAAATATTTTCATCCTCTAGTGACAAAAGTGAATTATTACAGAAGCTAGTATATTGAACATAGAATTATTTGAAATTATGTATGTTACCAATATGACTGGATTCAGAAATTTTTTAATCTTCAAAACTAGGTAGCACCATCCAGTAGATTCTGCAGGGACAAACACATCCCATTTCTCTAATGCAGAGGTTCTCAAATTTAGTGTGCACTAAAATCACCTGGAGAGTTTGCTAAGCACAGATTGCTAGACCTTATCCCTAGAGTTTCTGATTCAGTAGGTCTCGGGCAGGCCTGAGAATTTGCATTTTTAACTAGTTCCCTGGTGATGCTGATGCTGCTGGTCCACTGCTCTAATGTATCATCCACGTTGTTTCCAGCTGTCTAATTAGAGCCATAAGCAGTATGCTGTATGGATGCATGTTCCATCTTAGTTAAGAAAGCATTAATGCTAAAGGATATAGGTTTGATGAAACGAAGATAGGGAGGCATCATCAGCATATTGATGTAATTCTGATTCCAAATGTCTTTCAGGCTCCCTTGTGGCCTCACACACATGCTAAATAGGATGCTACTGACAAACTAGCGCTTCTCAGCCGTGGGTCCTTAGGGAAACCAGCCAATCACTCAGCACTATCCTCTAAGAAGATGAGGAAAAATCTGTTAATAATTCCCTCCAGTACTTTCTGCAAGCTTAAATAGGTGAGATTAAATTTCACAGGATAACAGAATCCCCCAAAATGCTGGTATTAAAAGCTGTTGACAGATCAGATAAAACTGCAAGAATGCTTTAGGCAGTTGGGAATCCCTAAAAGGAGGCATGAAGGTCAGGACTCAACAGACCTGCTTGAGTTGATAAATTCAAAGGCTAAGGTTGAAGAAGGACTTTGTAGGTATTGTTAATTATTACTGAGAAGGCTATAGTACAAAATTAGTTTTATTATCATTCCCCATGCACAAAGAATATTTTGAGAATCTATTGTGCATATATTCAATTTCCAAATAGCAGCAAAATGTGATAGATCCTTAATTCGGCTATATTTTTATGGAGTCTCTATAGTGCCCCTTAAGGTTTCTTGGATTCCCCCTGTTCCTTTTGTCAAGGTGTTAACCAGTTTTAACTTTGATATACCCGTTTCCCTTCTTTTCAGTATTCAGAGGGTCAATTGTCTTGATAATTCATGCTACTTTGTTATTACAGTAATATAAATAACCATACCAGATTGTTTGTTCTGTCAGATGTTTTTCTTTATCTGTTAATATAACTCTGAAATAATACATTTCCATATGGAAACTTGCCTTTTCCTTGAATCCTTCTGATACAACCCAGCAGACCTCATAATAGATCACTCATGTGGCATGACTTGCAAGCCTCCTATCAGGCAGATTCAATATCAAACAGCCATGCTAAAGCTTTATAGTTTTATTCTCTATGTCTTCTTAGCTAAACATGCATTTTTCTACAAGTAACTGATACTTCCTAATTTTTATTTAATAATAAGTAATATGAAACTGGGACTATTTGTAGAAAATAACCTCTATAAACTGACAAATTTAATTTTACTTAATAAGGTTGGTGCTTATAACAGCTCTTCAGCATTTGGCACCTGCAAATCATTTGAGTTGCTCTTCATGGAAAGTGATCAGAGATACATTAGCATGGTTGGCTATCTGACAGTAAGCTAAAAACAAACAAATAAATACATACAGATTCCTCCAGGTAAATAAAGTTAATTAATAGTGTTGGGAACTCCCTGGTACTAAGACAGTAAGTACATCTTTCATACTTATGATGACAGGGAATGACATACCAAAATGATGTGTGTTTACCTTCTTGAAAGTTGTAAAAATGTAGTGCAATGGTGCATGCTTGTAATCCCAGAGACTCAGGAGGATGGGACAGGAGAATTGAGAGTTCAAAGCCAGCCTCAGCAAAAACAAGGTGCTAAGCAACTCAGTCCCTGTCTCTGAAAAAATACAAAATAGGTCTGAGGATGTGGCTCAGTGATTGAGTGCCCCTGAGTTCAATCCCTGGTGCCCCTGCCCCCCCAAAAAAATTCAATGTGACATGAAAAACTGGTGTGAAGTTGTCAAAAAGGAACTAACTAAAAGTTGGAGTGCTTCACTCAAGGTTATGTATTTTAGTCTGAGTATGCCCATCTATAAAATTAGTATTATAATGTTACTTCCATTCCCCAAGTTTTATATTTTTATATTTTTAGTATTCAAAGATGTGACTGATATAGAATTTGGACTGTAAGGCTTTCTCTGTTCATGGAATGATAACTCTATATTGAAAGTTTTTGGAGTACCTATTACATATTACACTTGAAACAAGTTTCACTAAACATATCCTAGTCGGTTTGTCAATTAAAATCTGTCATATTCAAGATATGGATATATCAAAGAAACTGACAGGTGATGTTGTCAGAATTCTAGACTACATATGATAATTCAGATGGGGGAGCCAGAAAAAATTTGTGTTCATTCAAGGTTATATATTAAGTTATTAAAGTTATTTTCAAATTCTGTGGAATTGTTTTATAAGTTAACTAGGAATATCTGTACAGCAGGATGCTGTATATCTTTTTAAAGGTTTTCAAATCTCATTTCACATATATGTATATATGACTATATATACTTATATGCATGTGTGTGTATATATATACATATATATAGTCAAGCCTTATCAAACGTTTGTTATTGTATTAACTTGTGTGTGGAAATTAGAAACCCCTCCTCCTTCTGCTTTCTAATGTCCTTTTTTCTGATTTTAAAAAATGAAAATTTTAAAAGGAAGTTTTTTAGTTTAAATATACTTCAGTTAACATATATCATTCAAAAGGCAAAAATAAAACCAAACATAAATTATCAAAAAAGTAATTATCATTCTGTTTAAAAATGACTTTTTAAAGGTTAATTTGTCCTTCAGGGTCTGCCCCAAATGTCATTTTCTCTTTGAAGACTTCCTAATTTCACTCCCAAATTAGTTTTCTATCCTTTGTGCTTTGTGGCTCTTTATGCTTCCTGCTAGTATAACATTTATCTCATAAGGTAACTATTATTTTTTAATTCATCCATAAGTTAAATTGCAGTCTTCATCCATGCATGGGCTTTTTATACTTAGTATCTGACTCAAAATATGAACTCGAGTTCAATGCAGCAGATCAATGACACATGTTGACTAAACCTGTATATTAAGGGCGTTGAAAATCTCTTAGGAAGACTCCAAGTGAATATTAAATATGAAAACTACATAGCACGTGTATATCTCAAATTATTGAATTCCTTTGACATAAATAATTATTATAAAATTTGAACTGTGAAAATTATTGGTTTTTCATGATATGATATCAAACTAACATTAAAAGTAGATTAAAAATAATCATCCATGGTTTCAGTCTCTTAAAAGATAGCTGAAGATGGAAAAAAAGAAAAAGAAAATATGACCAAGCACTGCATTAAAATGTAAGAATTAATTTTAAAAAATTAAGTATAGAATCAGAGTAGTTTCAGACATTGCAAAAGAAGACAGGACCCTCATTTATAGAGAATTTGTATATTGAGGCATTTCACCATTGAAAAAGGTATTGTTGAAACACCAAGATATGTAGAACATAATTTTGTAAGATACTTCAACTGCAGTCAAGAATGCTTGACTCCAGCACTACCTAAATGAGGAATAATAAGAGCTAGTCAGGTTTAAGAAAAGGTCATCAATCATAAATGAATCATGTTTTAAAATACTTTATTTTGTTAGAAGATATATATTTTATGATAGCTATGCAAAGGCATTTTAAGTCTCTCAATTAGGCCTAACATTGCATTTCTGTGTTTTGCAACTCAAACAATGACACAATAAAATTGGTAAGGACTCAGTTAAGGGACAACTATTTTTATCCGATGTGTAGTTGAACTCACATTTGGAGAAATGTTTATGGTCAAGATTCTTCCATTTTAAAGGGTTTGGAATGAAAACAGATCATGAATGTAACCACTAAGTCCATAGCAGTTACTAAAAGAAGGACCCTCTACTTGTGATTTTAGCAAACTTTTTGCACAATTAAAATAATTATCGCAATTTAGCTTGTATAGTCCACAGATGAATAAATATATCAAATTCTTCTGCATTCTACCACTGTGAATCTTTGTGCCAAAATTATAAAATATTTAAAAACTGCTTAGTAAATTAAGGAAGATGAGATCAGTGCAGATGGACAGAATTTGCTCTCTTTCATTTATACTCCTTTTGGATTACTGGAAGATTGGATTCTGAAATCAAACTCATGAATTAGATAAAGCATTTGTATCAAACTTTATTAATAATTTCAAGGTTACAAGTAAATACAAGGTGTCAGACAAAGAAAGGAGGAAGTTACACCAAGAGGTCTCATCTTGCTGGCCCAGGATTTGCTCTATCCCAGATTAACATGTTATCCTTAAGTAATGTGAGTAGCTCTATCCCCCACAAAAGACAGCAGCTACAGTGGTGAAACATACCCAGTTTATACTCAGTTATATGCCTATGCAACTGTACAGAGCTCCTGGCCCATTTTTTTCCATTCTATTTGCCTCAGCCTGTCCTGACCTAGCAGGTGTGCCCTGCCAAAAGCATTCCACAGCTAAGGACTCTCCCATTTGCAAATGCCAATAGTTTCCCAGTAGTATGTTTACAAGATTTAACCAAGTCACTTTCATTCTTGAACTAAACTCTTTTACTTCCTCTACACACTTTCCTTCTCCAAAGGGAGAGAATAGATTTCATACCAGAACTTTGTTGTTAACACTTTTCCAGTGATTAATTCCTGTGTATCCTTCAAGGTTAACTTCACAATTAGTGTGTACATAGTTACCTTATCTAGGCTGCCCTTTCTTGACCTGTACTACTAGTGAGAAATTTTTAAAGTGCCATTGTAGTGTGTGTGTGCTCAAGATAAAGATTCTTTCTTGACTAAACTTTACTCAGGTCCCTGCACCTTCTCCAAGACCCGCCTCTGCACTTGCTTGTAAAATCCAGTTTTAGCTAACATCTGTGCTTAATCAGTTTAGCAAGAAACCTTTGTCCTTGATATCTGACTACCCTTGATATCCCTTAGTTTAGAATTTAACTGACAACACAGCATGGGAAAGTAGGAATTTAGCCAAGGAGGGGTTAGTGGATAAAAAACAAACAAACAAACAAATAAATAAATAAATAAATAAATCCTAATAGGATTCTTTCTGAAGAAAGACTGAGGTGATCAGCGATCACCTCTCTCATTTGGTAGGAAATGAAGAACCAGATCAGATATTAAGGGTAATCATGTATTGAGGGTGGGGGAATTTGCTAAATTGACTTGACAGGTTTTGTAATAAATTAGGATCTTATAAGTAAGTACACAGAGGGGCCTAGGAAAAGGTTTAGAAATTCAATGAAAAGTTTGGTCAAGAAAATAATTTTTAAAAGAAATATTTCAGTTTATTTAAATTGCTAAGTAAAATAAGAAACCAAATTTATAGCTAGTACCAGAGAACGTATTTAACTATTTGGTGTTTAATAAGAACAGCTTCTGCATAGGATCCCGAGAGACTTACAGAAAAGGGGCAAAGCCCTAATATTAAGCAAATATGTTTCCAACAGATTATTCAGAAACTGATTTATACTCCATTTCCCTTTTTTAATATTAAGAAAGAGCAAACTTAACAAAGGTAGCCATATTCTATGGGCAATACCAAATATAATTATACAAACTATAAACTGTCAATCTGTTACCCCCAAATCCCACTGTTTATCTCTCAGACCTAAGTCACTGAATTGAATAAAGATTAAAGGGGGTTAAAAGTAATAAAGCTACTGGCACATTCCATTTAAAGGGAAGCAACCAATACATTAACCTAATAATAGGTTTAATCTAAAACTTTTCAAAACTGCTATAACATCATTGCATTATTTTTAGTGGAAAATTAGGGATTATTTGGCAATGCTGTCAAACAAATAATTTTTTGTTAAATGTATCACAGTGAATGCAGTTGCTTATTATTTTCCTCTATGAGATTTTTAAAGGTGGGATTATTTTATTAACTATTGCACCTAACATTATTTTTTGGAACATAAAAGGTGTTTAATAAATGCCTTGTTAAATTTATGCCTGAATGGAACTATATAGTTACAAATGCTTGTAGCATAGACAATAATTTGCATAATAAAATGTGATAATATTTTCTAGGATTATCACTGGCCAAAGAAGACTACCAAAAAATTTTATTCCATATAGCATTTCTGAAGTCTTTGTGTTCTTACAAAATTGATAAATTGTTAAATGCATTGTTATTGGAGAATAATTTTTACAAAGAATAGCATTTCTTCATTTTGCTTCTTAAAATTTGTCATTTTAGAAGCTATTCCAGAATTTAATGTATGCTGGCTTTCAGTTCTGCTCATTATAGTTTATAACCTATGCTTACTTTGCCTATATGCAATCTAAAAATGAGTTGACATCATGCTTTTAATTATAGTAAATTAAGTTGTTTCATAATTTCTACAGTATGATGCCTGTAATATTAATCAGACCAAATCATCACATTACATAAAGTTAATCATTAAAATGATGATCATTATTGCATGCTATAGCACACTATTTTTATTTCACTCAGCATCAGCCACATATCTTTCCTGCATATTGAAGAGAAAATCAAAGCTAAGAAAAATGTTTTTTTCACGTTCCTTATACTGTGTGAAAGGAAAGTGACAAACTGATTTATAGAACCTAAAAAATGCAACCTTATAGTTGCTTACTACTTTATTCCCTTGAGTGATTATTAATAGTGATAAGGACAAGAAAGGTTTGTGAATGTACTTGATATGCCATTTGTCCCTCATAAGAACATCAGCCACGTGTGTGTGTAAGAGAGCATTACATGAACAAAAATACTCATACGCCAAATCCATAGAATTTTTTAATAACTAAAATCTAGGTGTCATAAATCAAAATTGCTGATTACTAATGATTATTGACAAACATTAGGTGTTAAAAGGCACTAACACTGAGACCTGTGAATTACTTATCACAGAGAGTTGGTAAAATTTGAATAACAAAACATTAAACCTCTTTGCATGTGATTAGAACCCCTGATTAATCTGCTCCATCATTTTCTGATGGCAGTGTAACTAACAACTGAGGAGGAACACCATTTTCTTTTTTATCTTTATCCTCACAATGTAGGATGATATGGCCACACAGAAGACTCTTCATGCCCCATGTTAATTGCATTGGGATGGGTTGGATTTTCATTCAATTTAATACTAAAAGAGTGTCTTTTGATTCATTTGAATATCCTCCGGGTTTCATAATAATTTGTCATTTGTCCTGGTAAACATAACTTCATTTAAGGTCTACTCTATGCCAATCATTTTGATAGACACAGATAGATAGGGCTGTATTCTATCTTGATGCCCCTCCACGTGGCATATTCACTGGTATATATTCTGATTTGCTTGGCATCCCTCTGAGTGTTCATTTGTTTATTCTTACCAACTATTGACTATTTGAATATCACTCTGGACATTGGGGATAGAAAGTTAAATAAGATATTCTTTCACACTTGAAGAGTTTTGTGAGGGAGTTTTCTATTTAGCAAATAAACTTAGTTAAATGTTATTTAGTTTTCCACTTTTAATCTTGAGATAACATAGTCTAGGTCTCTACTATCCACTTTGCAAAGTAATACTTTGTTACAAAATTACACTTTGTCTGGATTCAAAGAGTCTCCATCAACTCATTAACTACAATGGGTTCGGAGCTCCCTCCCTTTATTCCTTTATTTCATGACTGTAGATTATCTCTGTACTTACCTACACTGAGAAGCCCAAATCACCTCTTCCCACAGAGCCCAGCCTTTATCTAGCACACCAGCCTCTTGGCCAATATTTCTTTTTGTTCCATTTTGCCATGTTTCAGCTACAGCCACTAGAATCATAAAGTTGCATTCTTTCATGTTCTGTGTTCTGTAGTTGTCCTTGTACAAAGCGAAGACCACATAGAATTCAGTTTCAGTCCAACCAGGGTTTCAGCTAAGCTTTGCAATTCTTTAGTATATCTTAGTTATCTCTGAGTCTGTTTCTCTTTACAACTTGAGTATCCCTTATCTCAAATCTTAGGACCAGAAGCTTTTCAAATTTAGGGTTTATTAAGAAATCTAGAACATTTGCAGATATATAATGAAGTGTCCTGAGAATGGGACCCAAGTCTAAACATGATATTCATTTATGTTTCATATACCCCTCATACATGTGGCATGAAGGTTATTTGAAACAATATTTTTGCATTTAGGTAATTTCAAATAATGTTTTTATAGTATGTCTAAAAAAAGTTTGAGACCTAACATGTAAAGTCAGGTGTGGAATTTTCCACTTCTGGCCCCTTGTCAGTGGTCAGAAAGTTTTGGATTTTGCAGCATTTCGATTTCATATTTTCAGATTAAGGATAGTCAACCTGTAGTGCTTTCTCATACACTAGGATTCAGGTGAGGCCAGCAAGGAACAGAGTGCCTGAAGCTGGGTATTAAGTCTATAAAAGCATGATTATTCTCTGTGTTGTGTTGTCCTTTTAGCTACAACAAGAGGCAAAGTTGGTTCAAAATGAAATATTTTAATAACTAAAAACTGGGTGTTACAAAGTGTCTTTTATGTGAAGATGAAAATTTACATGTAGAACACTTTTAAAACCCCATTATCAATATTTATTATTATTTTTACCCCAGATAGATTTATTAAATAGATGCTGATGTAATTCCTAGTTGTTTTTATTCCTCATTGTTATTATTAATTAGATGCTGATAGCAAATTCCCAGGTGTGCACATCTAATTCAAAAGATATTTCACTTAACATAAATGGTTCATTGTCCTAATATTTCTGTTTTATGAAATGTTATCATGATCGCAATCTCTTTTCCCAATATGATATTAATACTTTCCAAATAAATATGCTTAAGTGATTATCTTTAATATTAATATTATCTTCAATATTTCTGCTTATATAAAATGGAAAATCTAGTTATTTAATAGCAAAATCATGGCAGCAGGTGGAGTAATTTATGTGTGCTGCTCAGTTGTCATGTCCTACATGTTTCAGAGAGTAAGAACATCTCTAGATTTTCAAAGCAGAAATTCAGAATCATCTCTGTGGGGCCAGTGCTCTTAATGCCCTGCCCTTGTGCAGTGTCAGTCCGCAGAAAAGCTAAATATTTGAATACAAGTTATCAACCTTAATACAAGGTAACTTGTATTCGAATATTGTATTCAAATACAATATTCGAATACAAGTTATCCAACCTTCCAACCTCATTGGAAAATTATGATGTCTGCTGGGCATATGCAAATTATGATGTATGCTGGGCATATATCAAAATCCAGTTTCTTTATAACTTTACAGTATTTTAGGTCTTCAAATATCAAAACCCATGATAGAACATGTTTCAGAATTAAATCAGAGATAATTTTTGTTTTAAAACCTTATAAGTTTTTGATGTTAGCAAAACTTAATTTTTCTTTCCAAATATAGTAGCAAATTTGTCAAAAAGTATGAGATTATCTATGTATAATAACAGGTATTAGTAGATAAGAAAGTCTGAGTAGACAAGTAGTAGTAGAATTAGTAGACAAGAAAGTTAGAATAGGACAAACCAGTTTCTAAGTCAATCTGTGAGACACATCTTCCAAAATGCATAGCCTAGTTTTGTATTTTATGTTCTTCACAGAAAATAGAACCATTACAAATACACATGGTGTATTGATTTATTCAAACCATAAACATTTGACGTTGTTATTCAATCAAGTGTGGCATTATCATTAAAATTTAGCATCACTTGACATTTTGGAAACACAATAAACTTGTTTATATCGATAAGTTTTAAGGTGTTGCATTATGCAAATATGACAGAAGTGATACAGAACATATATCTTACATATTGGTACCATTTTTTTTTTGTCATTTGAATTATTTAAGAATGGTTTGGTTTCCAGAAATCATACAATTTTATTTTATAGAAAATTTAAGAGGGGGTCTCATGTTCATCTTTGTCCTTCATTTTTTTAACCTTTTTAAAATTGAACTACCTATTTTTTGAAAACACAGTCCCAATGTGGAGAGACAATGAACACTTGAATGATTGGGGGAAAAGTAAATTCAGAGAATGGCAACTATGTATAAAAAACTTTTATTTGTAAATTCCATAGGCGAAGCCTGTTTAGGCACTTTACATTTCTGACTTATGTCAAATAGCATCACATACCAGCTAATTAGATGCTGTTATCCCCACTTTACAAAGGAACCTATCCCAAATAAGCAGTAGAAGCTGGTTTCAAACCTGGTTCAATTTCACTTACCTCTGATCTCCCTTTTTAAGGAGTTAACAGTTTTGTTCCACGGATTTGTGTCACCACCCTGTATATCCATTATTTTTTATTTATTTATTTATTTATTTATTTATTTATTTATTTATTCATTTATTTTTGTGCTACTACAGATGAAACCCAGGGCTTCACACAGGCCAGACAATTGCTCTACCATTGAGCTACACCCCATCCTGTATCCATTATTCTATTACTAATCTCTTAATTTAATGATGAAAAGGGAAATAACATGTATAATTGTATACATACCTCAGTTTTTAAGACTTTAAATGGAAATTATTTGAAAACAACCTAAATAAGACATAGACTGAATAGCATCATGCAAATATATAGACTAGGGTTTCCAAACTGCTTATTTTATATTCTCTCCCACCTTGGGAGTCTTTTAAAGTACTTTTTCCTAATCATAGTTCCCTTATAAATTTAATACCATAGATTTGCTGTGTACCTGTTTATGTACTATAGCTCTTTGGGGCAACATTGCTATCATTGAGAAAGCGTGGTATAGACTACTGAAGATTCAAGTCAGTCAGCTATAGTCTAATAAGACAGTGGTTCACAAAGAAGCATCCCTGGACCAGAAACAGAGCATCAGCTCGAATTTGTTAGACATGCAAATCCTCAAGCCCTACCTAACACTTCAGAATTATGAATTCCAGAGGTGGGGGGGTGGGTCATGCAAGTTCCTTTAATAAGCCTGCTGGTGATTCTGATGTGTGCTGAACTAGGCATCTCAAGGTATTGACAGGTTGCTGAAAAGATGAGTCCCACATTGAACAGGTTACTTTATGTCTCAGTTTTTCTATCTTTATTCAGCTCACATAACTCTGGATTTGACACCTTACACACGTACCTTCTCAATTTCACTCATCAGAGGTCCTACTGAGAATCTACCTGGCTTCCACATGGATAGAAAAAACATCTTCAATAGCACTTTTATACTTTAAAAAATTATTTTAAGAACAGTCAATATACTAGTTCAGATTACATTGACAAAGGCCTTCATTCCCTCCCCTCAAAAAATAAAGCAGTAAAAAATTATCAAATAAGTAAATGTTGATATTCTATGTAAATGAGTATCTTTATGTAGATATGAAAAACCAGAGTATCTTATTCCTAATTTTTTTTTTTTGTACCAGGGATTGAATCCGGGGCGCTAAATCACTGAACCACATGCACTTGTTTATATTTTATTTATAAACAGGGTCTCAATGAATTGCTTTGGGCCTCACTAAGTTGCTGAGGCTGGCTTTGAACTCAACAATTCCCCAGCCCGAACCTCTGGGATTACAGGCATATGCCACAATGCCCAAATTATTCCTCATTTTATGGCAGAACAAATTATAGAAGGGACAGGGAAGAAGCAGAAATTTGTCAGGAGGAGTGTGCTTGTTTCTCTTTCTTAAAATTTTCATTTAAATATTTGTACTTTCATAAAAGGAAGAATTTTTTTATTATTATTTTTTAGCTCCCCAGTTTCTCTAGCCTTCTTTTCTTCTACATACTTGCACAGATTGGCTCACCCACTTCATTGACTTTTTTCCAGCTTCAGTATGCACAGTCTGTTAATAATTGGAGTATTTATTTTCAAATGCAGCACAATAAAAAAGAGAGCTAAATTTTCAGGAATGAAAGCATAAAAAAAAACAGGAAACAATAGGCAGAAACCTCACACATCACCTACAATAGGGCATGCGAAACCTAAAATGTGACAAATATCTTAAGATGCCATGACCTGTAAACTTCTATCCTAGTTCTAATAGAAGACTTGCCTGAATTAGAGATTTATAAAATGTGAATAGCTGATAATGGCAACTCACCATTGGTGAAAGAAAAAAACTTCATGTTGATTTTAATATCGTATGTGTTAGCTTGTATATTTGAATTAAAAGCAAATACTATATGGAATAAAAAATTTTTTTTTCTCTATTCTGTTTCCTTTTAGATGGAGCTTGCTAAAGAAGAAAAATGTGAATTTTTGCCTTTCCTTTCCCCACGGAAAGTTATAATAAAAGGTGGGAGAATTGTTGCAATGAAATTTGTTCGGACCGAGCAAGATGAAGCTGGAAATTGGAAAGAAGATGAAGACCAGATAGTCCACCTGAAAGCCGATGTGGTCATCAGTGCCTTTGGTTCAGTTCTGAGTGATCCTAAAGGTACATTGCGTGGGAGATGAAATGTGTTATGTAATTGCCTGTTATTTTAGTGCCCCAATAATTTCCACTTTTCAGGGAATTGTTTTTCACTTAAAAAATCGGTTTCCCTTCTTCTGGTGGAGAGTACAAGCAATCTTGATATAAAAGGCTTAAAAGCTTTAATTAACATGTATATAAAATTATTTTTAAAGCAGTAAAAATAGAAAAGAACATTAATCTTTCTTGTAAGCTAATCTCCAAACCACATATTCCACTTTATAAATATGCTTGCCTTGTTTTCTATATAGGAATGACTGTTTTGTCAAGTGGACTAGTTTAAGAAAGTGTAGCAGAGGTTGGAACAGCCAGTCTTCAATGATGCAGATAAATAAGGATCTAATGAATAGCCAAAGAAAAAAATTCATATTTATCACCATAGTCATGCCAAACCATCACCAGAACATCAACTTTTTCAAATTATAAAGTTCAAACTCATGTCATTTAATCTGGATAGCATAACCACATGCACTAAGGAAGAACAAAATGCTTAAAAATACAATGAAAAAAAAATGTTTTATATAGCATTTTAGTTGAATATTTAAATCAATCAATTAAGACTACTTTGTGTTATACTCCTTCTGCACACATACCTTGTAATTCACACTGTTCAAATGACAACATTTCTGAAGGGAAATTAAAGGTGTTTTTCTAGCTAGAAAACTCATTAGGAATAATGATAACAAAATATTGAAACCTGAGGATTCCTGTCTGTGATGTACTATTTACTATACCCATGGAAGAATTATGTATTGTGTCTGAAATAGGAATAGACACATGCATGCAAATGTGCAGTTTTATGCAACAGATAAGTAAAATTCAACTAGTCATCAGGATATTTTATCTATGGGACATCAAACTTCTTGGTATTTGGAAACATCCAGATGTTTAATGTCATCAAGATAAATGTTTTCAAATAACTGGATGATGGCCTGAATTTGTCACTTTTCAGCTAGATGTTTATATGGTGTGTAGAAATAGTCACAGTGTGCTTCATTTATTCATTAACTGAGTTCAAAAAGGAAAAAAGACCAAAGTGCAAATTGCATTTAATTATCTAAAAAATCATAATGTTCTCACTACTCTACTCTCCACTCTCACCAAAAATTGAGTAAAATATTAAATCATGTTTAACTAGCAATTTTGTTGATGGGTTAACTATCAAATAATAATTTAGCTCTCCTATCCAAATTTATGTTCCACAACTGGCAATGCTAATATGAAGAAAAAAATGTGTCTTTCCCTAAACAAACCTAAGTAACGAATTCAGAACATAGGAAACAGCCTTTGTAATCTTGGATTTTGATAAACTTGTGTGTGTTTGTGTTTTTTATGTGTAGATATATTTATAGAGCTTCATGTATGTATGAAGAATTAGAAGTTTAATTTAGTACTTAACATATGAAGTGGAACAAAAATTTGATCTCTTTACGTTCTTTGATACAGCCATTGCAGAATTTGTCTGTTTATTTTATTCCCTGTGTCTGCTTCTTCCAGTGTCACACATGTACTATCTCCTACCCCACATAGGTTTTAGAAGCCAAGGAAAACATGGTTTTCCATGGTGCTTTGCCCCACTCCCTGATTGGAAATAACAAACTGCCTGGAGAAATGATCCCTAAATAAAATCACCTGTTTTACCCCAATACTAATTTCAAAGCTAGAAAACTTTCACATGCACACACACATTTAAAGTATGGTGAAAAACAATTTGCTGGAAGCAAGTTAACCATTTAGGTAAGATGAGATGATATTCATATTATCCCTCTTCTACTTCAAATATTGTCCCCTGCTAATACCCATGATGACTTCTGTGTGATGCCTACGTGATTATCACATATATCTATTTTAACATATTTATCTCTAAATAATATAGCATATTATTTATATATTAATTTATATAATTTAATATATATTTATATAATTTAATATATTTACCTCTCCCTTAAAATGCTAGTCTCTCTTTTCTCCTCCATCTTTCTTTGTTCAGCCTCACTTTGCATAGACCCTAATGAATTGATGGCCAAAGGCAGTGATATCTTTTTACTTCTTATTCAGTTTTCTGCATTTGACAATGTCAAATATTTCTGTTTTAAATGCTCTTCTCCAATCACTTAACCCTTTTGTGGCTCAAATTCTTCATATATAAAAAGCAAACAAGCAAACAAACAAATATAGCTTAAAAAAACCTTCTCTCCCTACCTCTTAGGACTTGTCAGAATTAAAATGAAATAATGTGAAAGTACTGTGGAAATCAAATTGTAACACACTATTATTATCACACTTTATTTCCCAGTTTTTTCCTTTAGTTGTTTATTTCTAAGTCCAACCCTGGCTGTTGTCCTTCCTCTAAGCTATCACTTGTTACTACTTTCCAAAGTTCAGGCATTACCCATTTTCTCTTCTGAATATACTTATTCATTCAGTGAACTGATTGTCATTCATTCATTCATTCAGGTATGTGTTGTAGTCATTCCTCAAAACATGTTAAAGAGTCAGATTTCGTGACCCAGGAGGATCTTATCTTCAAAGCCAGCTTCAGCAGTAGCAAGACTGTCCCTCAAAAGAAAAAATAAAAAGGCTGGGACTGTGGCACAGTGGTTAAGCACCTTTGGGTTCAATCTCTGGTACAAACAGAAAGGAAGGGAGGGAGGGAGGGGGGAAGGAAGGAAGGAAGATATTAGTGAATTTCTTTTGAGTACCAGGTAGTGGCTAGACTTACCAGTAGGCATGTTTCACTTCTGTGTGCACTGCCTCTGAAATCTAGTTCTCCATATCTCTGAAAACCTCTTTTTGTTTCATATTTATGTTCATGCATGCAATAAATACTCAGTATCTAGTGAATGCCAGAAGCCAAATTGTATTCTGAAGAGTACTTAGATGAATGAGTCATTTCCTGTACTTGAGGACTACACAGATGGGCAATAGAACAGACCTATAAACTACTAATTGCATTATGAAGAGAAGAATCCATTGAGAGAGATGTACAAAGTAAGGGAAATTCTCCTTATCAGGTTTCCCTAAAGCAGATCTACTCTCAACTTTGCTAAGGTACATAGAACCTTACTTCTCCCCATGGCCAAAATTTAAAATGTTATCACAGACTTAGATTTCTAATTTCAGTTTTTATTTTTACTCAGCAATATTACATTGAACTATAGAATAGAGCTCTCTTTAAAATTGGTGTAACTCAGTGAATGGCCTTATGTATACTCTATATTCATCTTTATTTTGCACTGTTCCCTTTTGAATTTTTCTTCACAGTATGCAGCACAGGGTGGAATCCATAGTTCTAACTCAGGAAATTTTTGATGAATGCATTACATAAATACATGTTGAAGAATTCAAGGAATTAAATAAACGACAGAGCGTATATAAAGTACAGTGATAATTTTTATTCTCAGCAGTCTCAGATTACAATAATATATTAAATGAAAATACTTTAAGAATATCAATTATATCAATAATATGTATTTGAAAAGGTAATCCAAGTTGGGAAATTCAAAAGAAATTAAATTTTTAATCTCAACTTTTTCCTCTGATATATGGTTTGGCTTTTGCCAGTCCCTGAATTGTGGGTTTCACAATGGAGAACGTATACTGACTTCATTTAGAAGAATGCACTAAGTCAATCTGTATTAAATACTTCCTGTAATATAAATAACTGCTTAAACAGCTCACAGAAATTATAAGTAGATCAAATTTTCAAAATAAAATTAGATAGTATCTTTGTATTAGTGTAGCAAATTATTTCTTTGTAAGGCTAACAGCAATTAAAATTATCACTGTTTTTCCTAATTGTATATTTTATTTACTTATTGTTTTCTGTTTGGGATTGCAGCAGTGAGTGGGAAATAGAACCAAAAGACTACATATTTCACTTCCTTGTTCCTGGAATATATGTGTGCTTATGTGCACAATTTAATTGAATCCTTCATTTTTATTACTATCCCAAATAATGAAGTCCATGGTTTTCAATTTCTAATTCTGTTGAGATAATAATGCTAGCCTTATTTAATATCTTTTCTGTGGAAAACTGAAAGTAATTCTATCTCTAAAATATCTATCTCTTCTGTTCCAAGTATGTAAAATTTCAAATCATTTAAATTGTTCTACGTTAATTTGAAAGGCTACCAGAAAATTGAGCACAGACTACTTCTTTTATTTTCAATCTAAAAATATTCTCCTTCATTGGAAGATTTTATTTATCTATCTTTCTTCTCTCTCTCTCTATCTATATTATCTCTCTTTCCTCCATAGGCAATTTCTCCTGTTAAATATGAATGCTAATTTTTTTATTTTAAATTTTGTCTTCTTTTGTTTGAAAAAAGTCAACTTTAAGAGACATCTTACTTATCTTTATAGTTTATTCTCCCTTTTATGTGTTTGGAACCAAACTGCCAGCTGAAGTGTGTATATCTTTTCTGTTAGTCTTAAATTGATAAGGGGTATACTTTACCATCTTCACCAACCTCATGCTTCATTTTTCCAAAGGAGGCATTAAGTTGGCCTTGTCCTCACACTCCCAGGAAGTTAGAAAATATAACTTATGGTTCTTTGAATGACTTTTGGAACACTGAAGAATGCCCTTCAGCTAATGCCATAATCTCGGCACCTTTTCCAAATGCTGTACCACAGCCATATTCTAATTCTTTTGAAATGTTTCCTTTGGAAAGATTTACGTTGTTCAGCCTTCCAGGACTTATTACAATTTGTCTACACATTAAACTGCAAACCCCAAGAGGGCAAGGAATGTGCCTTTGTAGTCTGTTGGAATCACAATGGCAGCTAACATATTAATATACAATCAAATCTATTTGTATCTGACTCATTTTAGGATATTAATTTTATTAAAGCCAATGATTAGTTTTACAACAATCAGGGTGGTTTGGTTTATTTTTCCTAGAAAATGTGAAAGTTAGGAAAATAATTCTATTATACTCTTGCTACTGATTTTTTCCTTGTTTTGGCATAGATTGTTGGATTCCTTGTAATTCCGTGAATATTATACTAATTGGAATCTGTCTGGTGTATCAGCTCAAAGCAGGAGCATTGGAGCCAGGCTGCTCAGCTGGAAACCTGGCTTTCTTCCTTCCCAACTTTATCTTCCTAGGGAGTTACTGAGTTTCTTTGTACTTCATGGTCTTCTCCTCAGGGCTTAAGGGAATGATTATAGTATCTACTTCCTAGAGTTGTTTTAAGAATAAGTGAATTAATAATATATGTGAACTGTTTATATATAGGCCTTGCACACAGTAAGCATCTCTTACTTTTTAGATGTCATTATTTTGTAACAAATGATATTTGAATTATTTCAATGAGTTAGATTACACCCTTGTAATGCAATGAATATTATCTAAAGATAAAAGCATTTAAAAGTAAGGACTTCATCAGGGGCCTTGGAGGCTCTGTCAACATGCCTTTGTTCATAAGAGAAGCAGATGCACTAACATTTATAATTTTAAATGAGAAAATGTTTAATATATTTGGTTGATTTTATTTGAAGAAAGATTGCACTGTATATAACTGTATCATATATTTAAAAATATTTTATTATAAATTCTCATGCTTCTCATGCCACTAAGTAGAATTTTTTCTTCACTAAATTTTAGCTGTTAAAAATCCTCATTTTGAGTTTCCAAAAATCAAGTATTTAAAGCATAAAGCATTTTCAAATCACTTTGCCTTTTCCTTTTAAAAATGGTGAAACTGGGCCAGATTTTTTTGTTTAACTTAAGATTATTGTTTATTTTTAAGAAGGAAAGAAGAAGCACTCCCAAGGATATTAAGCACTTGAAAACTATGAGATGATCTAAGTGAGATTAAAACCTGCATTTGGGAAAGAGGAAGTCCTGTGACAATTCTGCCTCTGCATAATGCTTTAGAGGCTGCACAGGGGAACAAATGATAGGGCAGCTGTGCTCTCTGACCACAGCCACCCGGCATGCCCCTCTCCAAGGAAAGAGTTCATATGCTTCACCCAAGGCCTATGTTGTGTTTCTGCTCATCTTATTAGGAAGGAGCGATAACAAGGAAACACAAAACCCTGATCTTTCTGAATCTTTAATGCCACCCTTAGAAATCAACTCCCTTGACAGCATTAATTGCAATTAGTTGCATAAGGGTGTGTTTGGCGGGGGAAGAGAAAGGTTTTAAAATCACTCATCAATCCCTGTTATTAGAAAACCCTCAGAAAAGTTTCTGGAAGCCTCATGGGGTAAATCAAGCATTCTGTCAATAGCATCTTCGATTATAACTTTGATTCACTTTCCCCCACACTGAGAAAAAGTGCAGACTGTGGGTTAATTGGCCTTGTTCTGGCCTAAGTCAGAACTGGAAACTGCCAGTTTGGTAAGAAATGGTGGGCCTAACACCCCAGCAGTGCAGAGATTCAGGGATTTTTCAAATGTGTTCATTTCTTAATTATTAAGTGTTGGGAAAAATCTCATGAAAAAGTGTTTTAATGTAAGCTCAAGGTAAGTCAAATACCCAATGATAAAAGGTACCTATGATTTAAAAGGCCTGAAATCAGTATATTTGATTTGTTTATTTTTGTTTCTGTTTGTTTGTTACTTAAATGAAATATTAATTGGCAACTCACTAGTGGAATTAAGAACACTAAGACATTCTAATAGCCCCCTCATTTGGGGAACTTTATTTATTTTTATTGGTTGCTGTTATTAGCATGTTTTTATATTTCAAACAGTACAATACATCATCCAGAAGCTGCAGATGACATTTAGAGATTCAGTGAAATTTTCTTTGAATAACTATTTACTCTTTTTGGCTTTCATTTTGCATAATTCCTCTTCTTCCTTACCAAAAATAAAGGGCAAGGGGGAAGAAATGAAGCACAAGTTGAGAAACTATTGTAACTGACCATTTTTTTACTGATGTATATATTATATAAATAGAAAGATTTGCAATAAAATTTCAAAGAACAGATTAAGGATTACTGTTGTAATTGTGAGAGACCTTTTTGACTGATAGCAAACCCTAACAGGAAGAGACTAATGATTAGTATAATTCAGAATGGATGAGATAGAATTGAGAATAAAGTGGTCTGTACACTACAACATACAGGATTATGTATGATATAATAACTTGCCTTGGGGGTTTCCTTATTTATATTTCCAAATGTGCTAGAAAGGACCCAAGAGATCTTATTCTCTAGTTCCCTTATTTCATGTTTGTTCACTTGGTAACATTGGATGGCCTGCTAATCCAGGCTCTGAGCAGGGAGCTGGGGACAAAGCGGTGAAAACGAAAATGCAGATCTTACCTCCAGGAATACACAGTGGAAGAGAGGAGACTCGCAGTTATGATGAATTATGCTGGAAGAAGTTGAGAGTCCTAGGGAGGCACAGAACAGAGTCTGAGGGTTTGGGGAAGCTTCCGAGAGGGGGTGGGTTGTGAGTTGAAGGCTGAGTGATGTGTAGGAGTTTCCAGGTGGAAGGAGGGTGGAAGGGAGGGAAGCCACAGAAAGATTATGCAATTTGCTTAACACCACACTGTTAGATTAAGTAGTCATTTTACAGTCATTTTAAAAAGCTGTAAAAAAAAAAGTATGCCTTTAGAAAGTTATCATCAGCCTATTTACTGCATGCATGTTCTCATCTTCCTATAAAAGTATGAATTTTCCATTTTTATTTCTAAAATAGAAGTTTATATTTTATGATTTCTACTATTTCTTCTCTCATTGTTCTTGAAATGAAGTACAGCTATTCTCTAAGTACTTCTTGAAGTCCAGCTATACTATAAACCCTGCCCAGGCACTGGGAACGAGGACTGGTAGAGAGTCTTTGCCACTTAAGGATCCATGAGCTAATGGGAGAACCAAGCATGTAGATATATATGTTGCTACAGAAATGCTGATTTAAGATCACATTTGGACTGGGCTTTCAAGCTTGAGTAGAAGTTTCCTTGTTAACAGGAACAGCACATGCAAGAGAGTGGGCTGACAAAATGGCCTCCTGTGACAGGGAAGTGGGAGAATATGATTGGCTGGAGCAAATGGTGTGGTTATATAAGGATGGGGAGTGGGCAGGGACAAGATGACAGGAAGGTTGGCTACACATTCATTCCTTTAGAGTCAAAGGATTGTATGCTATGCTAAGGACTTTGAATTTCATTTTGACAAATGAGGAGAGATCTTTATTTTAAAGAGGTAATTCTGCCAGATGCTCAGTACTCTCTCTTTCTCTCTGGATTTTGAACTATTTGTAATATTTTCAATTAGTTGGGAGTTGGAAACCAAGGGATCACCTTGGGGGGCTGTTCATATTAATAGGCAAGTACATTTTCTAATATGGAGTGCCTGAATTAGGTAGAGTTACTCAATCACAGGGCATGATCCAACATAGTTCCCCTGAGAGGAAGCTCCTCTGGTAAAATTTTCAATATGAGTAAAGAAAGAGAACCCTTGCCCAAAGGAACAGTTCCCAAGTCACAGGCTTGACAAAGCAGGGTTATTGTGTATGCCTAATTTCTTCTAGATTAATTAGTTAGAATCACTAATTTCAGCTTTTGAAAAAAGGCAAGAAGATACCAAGAGACAGCACAGAATTTAAACCAATGTTTATTTTTCCAAATAGAAGGAAGCATTGGGTATAAAATAAACGTGCTGCTATATAGAGGCAGTCATCTTGAAGAAAAGATGGCAGAATGGTATCAAAGAAACCAGGTAAAGGGATTTGATTTGAGAAGTTTTCATAGCTAAAGGGAACAAAGTGAGAACTTAGAAGAAAATTCAGAATGAAAATATATTTCTTAAGTTGGATATTCGGGATTTGGTTGTCTGCTAGATAGAGTTTATAAGTGGGGTATCTAACTCAGGAGGTAAACAGATGTCTATAATGTTGACAGAACTCAAATGCATCATGTAGAATGGATCTTGGAAATAGTGATATGTTGCATTTGTATTTGCTAATCTATTCAACAGTTGAGTCAGAATGAGAACAAATAGAGAACGATTGAAAACAGGCAGTGGGAATTAGTCAATATAATTTTCCCTGTCATTTTCTATTGCCTAGAATAGAGGCTTTTTATTGAACAAATGAATGAATATTATTATAACAACTTATGAAAGTATGATAAAAGAGTTTATATGGTATTTATTCTGGAATTCCAGAAGCATCTCACCTACTATATTAAGAAGCTTTTGTTTTCTAGTGGCAAATATTTTGAGGACTGCCACACAGGGCCGTTTTATTCCCCTTTTATTAATTCTCATGCTGCTGTTTCATTTTATAATGCCTGAAAAATATAATATTTATATATCCTCTGAGTTGGTTGCCCAGGGATGAGAATAAACCCTTTTTAGTCTATTATGTACATTTCTTTTCTTATAATTATATTTTGAGCAAAAAGCATTTTCAGAATTCCAAAAGTAAAACCGAGCATGTTTTCTTAAAAATTGCCCTTATTATGAAAAAGATTTTTTTCTAGCTGAAAGATTCATTGTCTTTCTATCATAAAATATTCTGTGCAGAGAGAAGATGAAGTGGTAGAATCTAATGCAAGTGCTGGCATTTCTGCAGAATAACCATCCAAAATAATGGAATCCTTGTACAGTTTTTCTTTGGAATTATTTTAAAGGGTAGAAGTGATGAGGAGGGAGGTCAAACTGATAACAGTGTTGAAAGTGATTTGGAATCAACATCACATCACTTACAACAGCCTTAGACATCTATTTGAAGCACAACATGATATTTCTGTAATTATTTTACTTCCCTTTAATAACTGCATAGGAATAGGTTTGTTTCCCCAGTGAATAGCTCTGTTCAGAGCCTTTCCTTATCTTTATTTTCCAGGTTTCACTAGTGGTTGATATCATATGCATTCTTACAGGGAGACAGTGGATAAATCAAATCAAAGTAGTTTTCCATCAAATCAAAGATTACATACAAGAAGTAGAGCAGTGGCATGTAACAAGTTTTGTTGGGGAAAGAAAGCAGAAAATGGAAAAATAACATAATTGTTTCAGAGAACAGAAATCATAAAACACAGCCAACAGTACTGAGCATATAGTGAGTGCAGTAGATGCCCTGAGTTTTATTGACTCTGGCTTATTATATTTGTCTTTTAAATATTAGTTATCTAATGTAATAGAGGGTTGTTGTTCAACCTTATACTCTTCTGAAATGTTAACCTATATAAAACTGGTATGATATGTAAAATCAAAATGTAAAATTTAAGTCATAAAGTGATGATATAGATTATATACTTTGGTCTTAATAATATGAATTTTGTAGGTAGATTGAGATTTTATTTTGCTTATTTTGCATTTCTGTTCTTGGCTCAAAGGGCAACATGTATAATCTAAATCAGTCTGGGTTAAATTCGACATTGACCTGCATAAATGTTATTGCATTACTTGGAAAATTATACTGACTTGTATTTAATATCTGCCTCCAATTATGGAAGCTACCCAATGCAAGTGCAATATGTGGAATTGCTGAAGAAGGTTAACTTTAGCATACATTCAGGGGCCATGCCAAAACTCTGTTGATCAATGCTGTCTAGCACCATCCATTTTTTTATGATAGCCATACTTAAAATATAAAGTGTTTTCAAAGAACTTTTAATTACATAAGCATTTTTCTTAAACAAGTATATGAAAGAGTGTCAAACATTATACCATACAATATGTCTTTGGTATATATATCCAGTGTTTCTTCAAATCCTCTGCAAAGTATATTGACAATTTGCTTGGTTTAATGTGAACCAGTATTTTCCCTTATGTTTGTGTGTTGCTACAAAATGAGCTTTTGTATCACTTATATCATTGCACTACTCTAAAGCTTTAAAATTGAAATTTTTTTCTCCCATGATGATAGTATTATGCTTCAAATTACTTTTGACTCCCCCTAATCTGCCCTCCTACATGCTTATGGGGCCTGACTTCCTATTCTTTTATTCTGTATTTGTTAAGTATGCAAGATTCTGTTAGGTTCTCCAAAGTACACAAAAATACTGTACCTGTGTGCAGGAGCTTGCAATCTAATATAGGAGAAGAAAATATGCTTAAGTCAAATTGGCATAGGTAGTGAGTGACTCAAGGAGAAAGACATAAACTGCTGGTATCATACACAGGGTAGAGAGATGACTTACTTCCTGCTGTAAGACTCAAAGAAGGTTTTTTGAAGACATGGCATTTGTTATAGAGTTGGTTTCTGCTAAGAATTAAGAGAACGGAGAAGGGAAGCTCATCTCAGTTACAGAAAAGAGTCTGAATAAATACATTGAGTAGATTCTTGGCTGAGGCATAAGGTATACAACTGGAGATGGTAGAGTGAGGATGAATAGACAATTAGTAATTCATAAAGTGTTTTTAATGTTAGGCTAAATTATCTGTATTTTATTACAAATTTGGTGGATATTGGAAATCTAAAAGGCGTGCAGGTTAAATATATTCTTTTCATCCATTTATGGAGTCTGCTTTTAAATATGCTTCTTCTTTTTTGACTCGTGCTCTTCTTTTTCACTCTATAGATCTTATATATTCTACAATATATTAACAGTACTACTGCAAAATTGTTTGTTTCTATTTTAATCTAAATTTAAGTATAGTAAGTATTCACTGAATGAATGAATGAATGAATGAATGAAGAGATGGATAAATGTTTGGATGAGAAGAATGGAAATAACTCTCGTACTAAATGCCCCTACAGAAAATTCACAGTAAAGACAAAAACATGTATGTGAAGTGTCATGTGAAGGTTAGCAATCCCCTCACTCTGTTAAGGAAATGGTCAGCTGCTGGACACTCCCACCTGTATTGAAAATAGCCTTCTCTGACAGTCATCTTGCTTCTACTCTTGCTTCTGTCTGATCCCACGAAATTCAGTTTATAAATTGAAGTTATATCATTTCAATCTTTCGTTCCAGAACCCCCCAGTGATTCTCTTGTCTCTCAGAGAGGTATTGGTCTGGCTGCAGCCCCTTTCTCGGACTTCCCCTCTTCTCTTGCTTGCTTTCCTCCATCCACATAAATCTTTAAGTGTTTTAACCCCACCCCATTCTTGTAAGTCCTTTACATCTGTTCCCTCTTCCTGGAGTGTTTGGCCTTTAGGTCATCTTCACTTGACTAGCTCATTCTCACCCTCTGTGTTTCAGTCCTGATGTCATCTCATTTAAGAGACCCCTTGGGGCCTCCATCCCTTTAGGATCTCAAGCACCCCACCTGCTTCTTACCCATTTCATCTGATAATGGTCTTTGTCGTGTAACCCTCTCATAGCCATTTTCACTATATTGTATTTCACTTACTTGTTTTGTATTTTTTTCCTGTATTCTGCCAGCTGAATATATTCCTTGTGAATACATTTCATAAGGACAGATCACTGATCTGTTTTTACTACAATGTTTCTAGCAGGATTGAGACAAAACCATTAGAAAAGAATTGTTAATTGAATGAATGAATGGTAGCTAATGACTTCAAATTTTTAGATGCAATCACTATTAAACTCCTAGAAAGAATAGCCTGTGTGCCCAATCTTATGTTTGCTAGATTCCCTGTCCTTAACATTATTTCATTCACCCTTTCCATTAAGCCCTTTTAACTGCACATTGAGCTCCAGAATACCTAGTTACCAGCCTACTTTATATTTCTCTTAAATGTTTTGATTCTCATGTACCTCTGGTGAATCTTGAGCTTATGTTCAGATTATGCTGGCTGCCACTTTAAAGTCAGTGGTTGCTTCTGTTTTCATCTGTATTTGCATTCTTTCTTCTGGAACTTTACCCATCCTTGTGACTGTATCTAATATCCTGAGATTTAGGTGTGTATCCCCAAATGTCCCTGGAGATCTTCAGGTGCTTTTGTTCTGGACATGTGTAGCTGATTTGTAGTTAACTTCAAATCCTGAGAGTGTGACCTGGACCCAGTTCTCAACTATGAAATTGACATGATGTCTATTCTGTGAAGCTCCAAAAAGACAATAGTACCTAACCCAAAACCAGCCACAGGCTTATGAAGAAACTCAATATGTATTGTCTATTATTATTATTATTATTATTATTATTATTACTATCATCATCATCATCATCATCATCACTTACCCCTGTTGAGTGTAGCTTTTCCAATATCAAAGATACATCTTGACTACATGATAATACAACTAGCTCTCTAGATAAAGAAGCTATATTTAGAATCACTCATTTCCTTATGTACTAAAATTGTTTAAACACAATTCTACTGTGTGCTTTAAGTTTGCATTGAAGTGTGCCTACTGACGATTGACAAGGGGAAAAAAAACTGTATGATGGATATCAAAAAATAACATTAATGAGCTGCTAAAGCTAAAATTACAGGAACTTATGAAATTGGTTAAACATAAAAACCATTAAACTGTTTACTGAAGCTTCACAGATATACTGCAGCTAATGAGCATTTCTGCTATTTAAATAAGCCCAAATTGAACACACATTACATGGATACATAATTAGTCATGGCAGTCAAACACACATAGACTTACTTTTAAAGCTCTATTTAGGAAATCTTTTCCATTTGATTTATTTTGTTAATTAAAATATTTTTCAGTATTCACTTATATTTTAATAATATTGTTTTCACAGCTAGTATAATTTACTATAGGATTTCTATGTGTTCTTATTTATGCTTTTAATGCAGCAAATAGGGATTTTATATTAGACATTTTACTTAACCCTTTTTTATGTTTCTATCACTTGATGGCATCATTCAGCGTTTCTTTCACTGAGTAGTATATGTAAAATATTTCAGTCATCTTTCTGCTTTTTTCACTGTCTCATAATTATCAAGAAGTATTAAGCACCCAAATGTGCATAGAATTATGATGATTATGGTCCAAATCAGATTAAAGGATGATCTATTCCTTCAAGGAGTTTGTAGTCTTAAGTGGATGGTATCACTGAATATAAATAAGCAAATCAAAGTGCAGCATTTGTGAATCCAACAGAGAATTTGAAAACAATCCCCATATATTTACTTCAAGAACACTGACCTCCTTGAGGAGATCTCTTCCAAATAAAATGAAATCAAATCTTCAAGGAGATCAGAGTCTTAAATAGATGGAATTATTGCAGAGAAATAAGCAAATCAAGGTGAAGTGCTTGCACAATTTTTAATTCTGAAATGATTAGTTGGTCAGTTTAGAAAAATGGAAATTAAACTCTCCATAGAATACAAGTAAAATGAAAGGAGTCAGTAAAGGCTATTATTGACATCCATTCTTTCTATTTAACATGGGGAACATAAGTTTATCCTGAACACGGAGGGAAGAAAATCAGATCCCTACTTTTATTCTGCCTGAATTCTACAAGCATATCCAAGCTGAAAATTGTCTAACAAAAGCAGCAAGGAAAATAGTTCAGTCAATCAAAAGAAATTAACCATGAGCCTATTTTTCCTAGACAGTATGTTTGTCACTGTAGAAGCTTCCCCCCACCAAAAAAAAAAGGAATATTTATTTTTTTCCCCGCCAATGAGCTGACTCTCTAATTGTGGAATGAAAAACAAGAAACTTAATCATTTAGGACATGATAATATGATACAGGAATGCTAATAAATGAAATAGGCAGTTAAAGGCCAAAGCATATGTTTCAGTTTCTTCTTATCTGTCAGTCATTAGGCTAGATGGAGGAGAAGTTGTTGATTCAGATGTGGTCCCTGAACTCAAAGAGTTGAGGGAGCAAAACAAATAATTGAAATAAAGTCACATGGTCACACAGAAAGTGGTTAATGCATATTTTAACAGAAAGTTGGAAGGAAAGAGTCCCATGGAAAAGATGATCTAAAGGCTGAATATGTGAAACTGGTCAAGACTACATTTGGTCTCTGTTCCTCCACCCCCACCTGCTTCACTTTAGTTACTGTATAGTCTTTAGTGGTGACATTTTAGAGACTGTCATTGGCCCATTTGTCCTGTCTTTCTCTTGACCCCAAACCAATGGTCTGTAGCAAGGAAAGCTTTGGAATTTAAAATAATTAAATTTCCACCTCTTGGCTATATTGTGAATGATAATATTAAGAGTTGTTTTGTGTTTTACATGGGATAATATATGGAAACATCAAGCATTATGCTAGCCAACCACAAAGTATCTATGTGTACTGATTACTATCGTTAAGTAAGGATCATATGAATGGAATGTAAGAAGTATCTAAGAGATTTCAGTGGATGGATTCACAGAATGTGTAAATTGAGTGGATATTGAGATAGTTGGAAACAAAAGATTCAAAGATTAAACCAAGCTTTTAAAGCTGTAATTTTAGACCATTTGAGAAGAAACAATATAAGAAAAAGGAGTGATGAAGATTGAAGAAACATCATCTAGACAAATGCAGGAAATGCAGGAAGTGTGGTGTAGTGAAAGCCAACCCAAAGGATTTTCATGTAGTGAAAGTGGTTGTTTGTTGAATGTTGGTAAGAAGTCAAGTCTGGCAGTGCCACAAGTAGGGTGAGCTCAGGAAGATACCTGTGTGGACTCCTGCATTACCCTGAGAAGAAGAACCTCCTTAAATTTTATTCTTTGGGTGCCTTACTCAGCTCATCCTATACTTGCCTCTGAAGCAAGACCCTGAAGTAAATACAGGTCTGCAATTGTTTAAAAATGGGAGGTACCGTACATTTATCTGTGGACTTACAGGAAATGTCTACGTTAGAGGCAGTGGCTAATAATAGAGAAGTGAAGATGTGACCTAGGGAGGAAAATCCCTACCAGGTAAGAGAAGAGGATTCTAGGGCCCATGTGGAGGTGCTAGCATCTGAGTGGGAGAGTTTTAAAACTATATTAATAAGGAAGGGAGACTGAGTAGGTACAAATCCAGTGGGTTTCTACTTTTGGCAGTGAGAAGATAAGGGAGTTTTCATGTCATAGTGTATGTATTTTCTAGGAAATATCAGACAGGCCTTCTCCTTACAGTGAGGGCAAGGAATAAGAGTCATATCTGTCCAGCTTTTCAGGAGAATAGCAAAGGTATGAATGGTGGTCACAGTGAATAAAGCTGAAAGATCCAGGTCACTGATGATATACCATAAAATCAAGGAAGGCCCAGAGGAAGCTTGTGAACTAGTTCTGGATTTGGTGATCTGGAAGGGAAAGTAGAGAGCCAGGTTGCTAACAAGCAGCCTGAGCAAAAGGAAGAGCTCAAGATAGAGTTTGAGGTTATTTTAATTGAGGTAAAGTTCCAGGCTCAAAAGGACTATAATCTCTGATGGAGAAAGTATAGTGTGGACTCAGTATTCGACAGCTAGGAAGATGAAGAGGAAGAAGTTGGCAGATGTTGGAGCTCAAGAAGGACAACTTAAAGATAAGGAGAGACCAGAGTGGCATTCTGCACATCTAAGAAGAAAGGAGGCAAAAATTAATGTGATCCAACTATTGGATGCTACATAAATGCAAAAGGGAACAAGACAGAGGTTACAGAATTCGGCAACCATGGAGACCACATTTTCATTAGAGGAGTGGACTAGAAGGCATAACTGGGTGATAAGAAAAGTAGCAGTCAATGTAAATTACTCTAACAAATTGAGTGAAAGGAGATACGAGAATCATGGTGAGAACAGAGTATGGTGTCAAAAAGTTGATGTTTTTTTCCAAAATAAAGATGAGGAGGAAATGAGAAAAACAATGTACTAAAGAGAGTAAGAGATAATATTTAACGTTAGAGGAACAGGAAGGTACAAAATCAAGATTACTTTGGGGAGGGGGGTTATAGTAGGAAATAATGAATCTTCATCATGGTCTTCTTTTAGGTGGGGGGAATACTGTGTTGGTGAAAATATTGTGGCAAGAGGGAAATAAGAAGACAGAGCTCATGCCAGCCAGACTTGAAAATCTTAGTTGAAGGTGTTTTCTGGTTCTGTTCCTTCCTTCCCCAGATTGTTCTATTTAATGGACTCTGCTGTCCTGGCCCTATAGTTAGACTCTGCTTTTGCTTAGATTTTGCTTTCAGCTCTGAATTACTGAGATTGCCTTTTTGTTTCTTTGTACTTTGGTCCAACTGGGTAATAGGTGATGTAAAATTAAATAACTGGTACATAGATGAATTCATCTATGCTTTCATGGTATCATTTGTTATAAATGTTGAAAGATTTTATTCCCCCCATTGTTGTATAACACATCAAACTCTACAAAGAATACTAATAACCCTTTTTCATTATGATTTCTGTTGTATTGTTTTATTGTTTATGGAGAATTAATTTATATTTATGTACCCAAATATAGCACTCTTGCCATCTTTTTACAAATACTGAGAAATATACTTGTCATTTGCTTGTGTGTTTCTCTTCTACATATATGACAGCACAGCTACATCAGTTTAATTGACCTTGGCAATCTGCATCTGCTAGTGATGTGTCCCTGAGGGATGGTTTCTGCAATTTTAAGCTGTGGCTTATTGAAGAACTTGTGTGTCACAATACAATTAAGTCTATATAAAAAAAATCATTTCATGCATAACATTAAATTGACTAAAAGTTCCTATTTCAAAACCATTTCTTGTTATAAAGCTACCTCAGAGTGTCTTTGTTTTTTAAATAAGCTCATTTGAACACAGTAGTAATTAAGGCAGGAAATTAACATAAATCTTGAATGTTTGGTATGAATTAAGGATGTTTTCGTTCTTTTTTAAGACTGCATAAAATTCCAGGCATCATATCATTTAGCATATTTCTCTCCCATTTGCAGAATAATATGGACTGCAAATAAGCATGTTCTGGGTTTCTTTCTCAAGTTCTTTTTCTACTCCACTGTGGAGCTGCTGGGACATATGCTGCAGTCTCCATCAAAATACAATCCCATGGTAATCTGCAAGAAAACTGTACAATATTATAACAGAAAACTCCTACCCGTCCTTATTTTATAAACAAGAAAGAAGAAATACAGTCCCTCTATTAATATTAATTTAACACTTCATAGGATATGGCAAGCAGCTATTTGGTTTGCAAATGTAAATATACATTTTTCATCTACTTGTGCTTTCACTCCTTCCACGCTGGATAAAGGCAGAGCAGAAGATATGCTTCTGAGGTTTATTCTCATTGCATTCCCAGTTAAATGTATCAGAAAAGACAGAAGTAAAAGAGCTGTGATTAGTTCATAGGTGGGTGGTTATGATGATGAAGATGAAGGTGTTCCTTTAAGAAGGAGCTAAATAAATGAACTCCTGGTGGACAAATTATGAGTAGATTTCCTTTACAGAATTCTTGATTTCAGTTCTAAGTTAGGTACTTTGCAATTTCTAAAATATGGTTAAACTATAAAATGGCTTTATTTCAAGATTCATTGAAATTAAGAAAGTTATATGGATCCATAAACAGATTGAACAAGGTTTTATTAAATTTGTGAAGCCTATAGAAGTAACACAAATGCTTCAATTGTTTCTATTGTATCTACAGAGAAAAGATCCTAATCACTTGATGTTCAAGTTGTGATAAACAGTCCTGCTTGGAGTAGCTGCTTGTGCCACTGAAAGAAAGCATTTATGACTGACCATAGCATTGCCTGCTTTCATGAAAGTCATCAGTGTTCTACTTTTTTCAATGATGCTTTTATATTTATAGACAAGTTAAATTTTAAATATTAAAATCAATACCAATGATCTCTGTTTGATTAATATTAATAATATCATAGCCAGCTGTGTGACCTCTCATTTTTTCCTTTTATTTCTGGCATGAAATTAGGAATGTGTTAAAACTTGAAGGCCTCCAAAAAGAACAAGGAAACTCAGTAAATAATTTTCAAAAGGAGGCTGAGATTATTTTTAATATGAAAGAAACTCATTTCTATTTTGGAATATGTTATCAAAGAATTGTTTGATTTTTAATGAGGTTAGCTGAATGTTACAAATGATAGAATAATTAAAACAGTTGATATTCAAGTCCAAGACTTGAAAGGATAAATGAATCATATATTGAGAAAGTGAGCTTATTTTAAAAGTACATGAGTCTGTGAGAATGTTTAGGGACACCTAATGACACAATGCCTACACAGTGGAAATGTTCATGAATAGAAGGATGTTTTGAATTCACAAGTAAATACTCCTAGAGTGACCTATGGTACTGGTGCTAAATATTTTAAGAAATGCAGTTACTTAATAAATTTATAGTAATGTCCTCCTAATTGACTAAGTTTGTGATGGATCTTGAATATTACATTGAATCATGTGTGTATGCATGCCTTTGTATCATAAGAAAATATAAAGAATTCCCCAAGAATTTCAGTTTAATTCATCAAACATTTATTAAACACCTTCTGTGTATAATGCACTGTGCTCAAGCAAAGATTCAAAAATTGCAAGGTCTGGATCTCAATTAATTTTAGGGCTCCTCTGCTCCTCTTTAAGAAAAGAAAAAAACTACAGATTTAAAATTCATACAGGATCTTGAAAGAAGCCCATGCAAGTGAGGGATGCTGACTTAAGCGTCAGTTACTCCCCAGTGTATGTGTCTTTAACTGCAGTGTGTGTCTTTAACTGTGGGAGGTCAAAGATAACCCAAACATAATCCCTACCTTGCTCAATCTTAGAGTGAAATCTGTGCTTAAATTTCAAGGATATTCCTGTAAAAAAAAAATGAGATAAATATATAAAAGGTCTTTGATCTCCTAGGGATATGATTCTGAAATTGTCACCATTTAAAGACCATCCTTATTTTAGAGCTTTAAGTGGGCCAAAGTTAGAGGTTCAAACAAGTGAAATCATTTCTTATAGAAAATAATTGTTTTTTTACTCCTTGCTCTTTTTTACTCCTATATCAGTCGCGTTAGTCAGCTTGTCATGACTGTGACCAAAATACTAGAGATGAGCAATTTAGGGGAGGAAAAGTTACTTTTAGGCTCACAGTTTCAATTCGTGTTCAGCCAACTCCATTGCTCTTGGCCAGAGGTGATGCCGAACATCAAGGTGGAAGGGTGTGATAGAAGAAAGTTGCTCAGCTCATGGCAATCAGGAAGCAGAGACAGAGAGAGAGAGAGAGAGAGAGAGAGAGAGAGCAAGGAACCAGAGACGAGATAGATAATACATGCCTGCAATGACCTACTTCCTCCAGATACATCTTATTTGTCTATAGTTATTACCTAGTCATCCAATCAAATAATTAATCCAACATGCTGATTGATTCACTGATTAGTTTAAAACTCTCATAATCTAATTATTTCACATCTGAACCTGAGTTTTGGGTGGGACACCTCATATCCAAACCATAATATTTATAAAACTTATTGTATATGTCATTCAATGATGATATATTGTAATTGCCATCCTTAAAGTAGATTGATTGACAAGCCATATTCTTTCACTGTTAACTTCCTTGCAACTCAAGTAACTGTCAACAGATGATAGTGATGGTCTATTATGCAATGGGGAACAATGATAGTTGTCTTTTTTAATGTGACCTTTAAAAACATTAGAATAATCTCAAAATGCCATTCTACATTGAAAATATTTATATTAATATTTAATTTTATTCTGGGTGGAAGGTAAAATGGCATAAGAAATACAAATAACAGAATATTTTTAAATAAAAATATGTGAATGTGCTAACATGGACTGATCTCATTCATTCATTCATTCATCAATTTAATCCAGTATCTTCTATGTTCTAATAACCGTCCTGGGCTCTGTAGTATATTGTGAGCAGCATGGGTACATTACTGTTTTCTTGGAACCTATAGTTGTATGGTAAAATATGATCAACAGTAATCCTTTAATAGCCTTCTAAACTTCTAATATTCTTTAAGTACAAAGTTACAAATACCATGATTTATTTTTATGGTGCCTATTTTTCCTTTTTGGCTCAGGATATTAGGTGCCAGAGTAGTGTTATTTATATTTCTTTGCTTTATTATATACTGGATTTATTAATGTATTCACAACTACCATTTCTATTCCAGGACCTCCCAAGGACTTCTCTCTTTATTTGTTATTTTCTCTTTTGAGTTGGAATAAGAATAGCTGTTCTGAAATGCTGTACTTAAAATCATGACATAAACCTGGAGAGAACCTTCATTCCTAACTGTGGGCTCATTTGCACTAGCATTCACTTTGCCTACATTTCTTTGTTTCTTCTCTTGAATAACCATTTCTCAAATATATATATTCTTCCATTACTTCTTAAGTCTTAGGATTATGTTTACAGCCAAAATTTCATTTAGATATTTTTCTCAATGGAGTTCAACCTTCTCCCTCTTCTATGACATTTGTAGATTCATTGGAACACAACATATTTAGCAAATAATTCTACAATTATTTTACAGAGCAGTTTCCACAAGAAATGAATGATAATGTTTGCTTTGTTGTTTTTTACAAAAACAAAACAAAACAAATTTGGCTAATTGTGACTATATTACTGGGTCTGGTGAATTGCTTATTAGTAAGGGCAGATAATTTGATGAAAATGTATAAGACTTTGCTTTGTTTTGCTTTATAAAATGTCTATAAAAAGAAGAAATTGATCACTGACCCTGATCTATAACTTAAAACTGATACACAGGAACAAGTATGGAATAATGGAAAAAGTGATGTCGATAAATTTTAAAGGTTTCATTTTATAATTTTGTTAGTTTTGTATCTATGTGATAAAATATCCAAGAAAAAAATTTAAAAGAGAAGGTTTATTTTGACTTATGGCTTCAGTTCATTGCTTGCTGACTCCATGGCTTTTGGGCCTGTGTTAACACAGAACACCATGGCAGAAGGAGAAGAGTACTATGGTGGAAAGTGGTTCTACTCATTGCAGATAGAGGAAAGAAGAGAGAGAGGCTGGGGATAATTTGTAGTATTTATGGGCATGCCCCCAAGGACCCCTCTCTCCAACTAGGCCCTAATTCCTAAATTTCCACCAGCTCCTAATACTACATTAAATCATGAATCCATCAATGTACTAATCCACTGATAAGGTCAGAGCCCTCATAATCCGATCACCTTCCAAAGCCACACTTCTGAACACTGCTGCCTTGGGGACCAAACCTTCAATACTTCAATATGAGCTCTTGGGGGACACTTCAGATACAAACCTTAACAATATGTAATAGAAAAGACTGTACTTTCTTTGTTTTTGAATCTAATACTCCTTAGATCTGAAACATTGCCCAAATCTGTGATTTTTTATTCCTACATGTGTGGTATATTTCAAGTAGGCTAAGTCAGTACACTTTGAATGTGTTAACTCCAATATTTCATTAACTTTCTATTTTTATGGTTCATTAAAAACAGTTGCTTGAATCCCTGGAATAATAATTAAATCATAATTTTTCTTAATTTTCAAATTATTATTATGTGCTGCATAGATTAGTCATTGCCTGTTGTCTTTTGCTGTTTTTTTTCCTAGTAAAAGAAGCCTTGAGTCCTATAAAATTTAACAGATGGGATCTCCCAGAAGTAGATCCAGAAACTATGCAAACCAGTGAACCGTGGGTGTTTGCAGGTGGTGATATTGTTGGTACCGCTAACACTACAGTGGAGTCAGTGAATGATGGAAAGCAAGCTTCTTGGCACATTCACAAATATATACAGGTAGGCATTTGTCATCAATTTCAATAGATTTTTTTTCTGATGGACAGCTGCTTTTTCATTATTTTTGATATTCATCAATATGAACATGTTTATAAGGTATACAATAAGTATATATCAGATATGTTCATACATATTTACTTGAATACGATTTTAAAAATTCAGACTAGATAGTAGAAATGTAGTTGATTAAAAATCCATTATGCATTTCTACTAGTGGAATGCCATGAGACCATTAGTCTTGCTGCGTTTAAAGTATTTTCAATGTCATAAACACATAGATACTATATTTATCAAATTTGATCACACACAATATGATAGAAAATAGAATCTATATTCATAATGATCTTACACAGTCCAGAAAACTTGTTTGGTTGTCCATTAGGAGTAGATAAGGTCCTATCCATTTCCCATGTTGTGTGCACCAAAACAGAATGAAAACAGTTTATGAATTTTAGTTGTAATTTTTAACTATTTAGTTTTATGATAAAATGAAAAATGTAAGAATATGAAATGTAAAGTTGAGTGACTCTTGTATAGTAACTGGTCTTGGGACAAAAAGCCAAAACTATTAGATCTTAGTCTTATTTTTTTGACTGAATGCTCTATTCTATTCTTACTCTATAATTTAATTAAATGTTGATAGTTTTCTCATTTGCATAAAGTTTTTCTGAAAAGGTTTGCTCCTGTTGACAAAATTCTTTTTTTTTGGTACTGGGGATTGAACCTAGGTATGCTTTACCACTGAAGTACATTCCCACTCCTTTCTATTTTTCATTTAACACAAAGTCTTGCTAAATTGCTGAGACAGACCTTGAACTTGCAATTCTCCTGCCTCAACCTCCCAAATTGCCAGGATTACAGGTGTACACCACCCTGCCCAGCTTCTTTTTTTTTTTTTTTTAATTTTAGTTATAGATGGACACTATACCTTTATTTTATTTTATTCATTTTATGTGATACTGAGGATGGAACCCAGTGCCTTACACATGCAAGGCAAGCATTCTACCACTGAGCCATGATCCCAGCCCCAATAAAATTCTTAATCTCGCTTTCATATTCAGGAAAGACTACACCTTTCTGCTTCCTTTGTTTTTGTTTGTTTTCCACATGTTAAAAAAACTGCACTTTGTCTTTAACGTTTCCTTGAATTTATTCCTCTTTGCTAAGACCATTTCATCTATTCTGGTTTTTCTTCTCCTTGTGTAATTCATGCAGGACCAATCTCCTTCTGTGTAACTCCTTGATCCCTGATGTAGGGCCTGCATATGGTACTATTTACATCATCCTGTTAATGTTTGATTAACCTGCCTGCTGGTACCATATTCTGGACACCTGTGAGAGTGGGGCTTGAGATACTGAGTCTGGGCCATAATGTTGGAGGGCTCTATGAATGAGTATTACATAAAGGGAGTTTTGAAAAAAAGACAAAGTTATGATTTAGTAAGCAATTAAACAAATCTAAAATATAAAAATGCTCTAAAAATCAGTTCAATCTCACAAGTAACTTAAATTAAAACTTAAATTAGTCCAGACAATAGGGGGTTAAAGAATGCAGATTTAAGAAACAGATAAATGGTGGCCCAAGGAAACAAGTTGGTCCAGTTCCATTCTCTGCAGTGATCAAATAGCAGCACTATGCTTTTACAATTCCCACGACCTTCCAGACCCAGAGGAAAGAACTAAAGACAGCTACTGGGAGTGGATAGTCTTCTGTTTTGATCTTTTTTGTCTCCTATCATCCTGTTTTTATTTTCTCATTTATGGTTACTTTCAGAGTGCTCTCAAGATTCTCAATCTCCTGTACAACTCCTTGATCCTTGCCTCTAGCAGACGATCCAGGTATCTTTGCCTCTGATCCTTGCCTCTCTTGCACGATCCAGGTATCTTCATATACTTGGAGATCTGGACATCTTATCATTCATATTTAATTGACATTTAAAATTCATTGGATGTGTTCATGTATGTTCATGTGGATGTCTTGCATACACTACAGGTTCATACTTTTGAACTAAATATGCTTTCCCAAACCAGATTCACCTCCAGCCTGTTTCCTGTTTCCCACATTCAAATCTACCTTCATGGCCCATGATCTTTGGATTACTTAAACTTATAAAATGTTCCAGATCAGTTTGGGAATCAACATAGGGCCGATGGCTTTGTATTTTACTAACATTAAAACAAGTATTCAAACAAAAGAAACTTTAACATTTACTGATATATATTAATAGGACATTTTATTAAAACAAAAAAGTAGGAAAGGACAGTCTCCTTAAAGAGGTACTTATCAAGAAAGCACACTGAAAAAATTTACACTAGTGTGTATGCACATACATTTTTCTTACTATGCACTTGTGTATGCATGCTAGTTAAGTTTTGGTTTATTCTTTTCTTTCTTGTATATATCTTGCCAATCCTACCTCAGTAAAGACTTGTATACATTTATTTTAGTTTGCTTTTTTTTTGTGAGAAGTTACCACTTTTGGTTGGCCAAATATTTCACTAAGCAACCTTTTAGCTCCTTGAAGGAATGAAAGTGGAATCAGGGGATGAGATAAAGGGTCTTACATCAGGCCAGAAGAAGCCCAGTGAGTGTGTGAATTCAGTTTACAGAAGTGGCAATGGCAGGAGAGCAGAGATGCCAAGAAGATTTGAAAGGATAATGTTGAATAGGGGTCAGTGAACAATGGCTTCATTCTTCTAAATATTATATCCATTTATATATTTTATTTTTATTTTTAAAATTTATATATTTTAAATTAAAACACATAGAGAATACTTAAATAGATATTATGATCATAGATTTGTAATGTTTCATGACTATCATTCTAATGGATTGTTTTTATCTCCACACTGTATTAAGAAAAGAATGTAAATTAATATTTTATTTGTATGAATTTATGGGGTACAGTATGATAATTTGATACATGTATATGGTATATATGATCAAATCAGTATAGTTAACATATCCATCTCCCTAGGCACTTTACACATTTTTACTAATATATTAATAATTATGCCTATTCATGAAGTGCATTGTGATTATTTCAACACATGTATACAATATGCATTGATCAAATTGGGACACTTAATATTTCTATCTCCTTATCATTAAGTGTTTGGAGCCTTCAAACTCCTCTCTTCCAATTTCTCATAAATATATCATTGTGAACTTTTGTCCCCCCACTGTACTGTATGTAGAACAGTAGAACTTATTATTATTTCAACTGACAGTGCTTGGGTACCTATTATTTCACCTCCCACTCGTCCCTCTCCGCCCTACTCTTCCCAGCCTCTAGTAATCACTATCGTATATTCCACTCAACTTTTTTTTTTAACACTAAAGGATTCTTAATGGAGTTTTTCTTTTGAGTTCATTGTTACCTTTTAACTTCCCTGAATCTGATAAATGTGCACTGAAGGAAAAAAAAAAAAAGAACAGTCATTTTACTTAGCTTCCACTTACTCATGGAAAGGAAAAAAAAAAATCCTTAGTATGATGAAGAAAATCAGGTACATGCTTTAAAAATACATGTTGCTAGGGATGACAGTGTTTGAAACATAAAATAAAAAGCATAGATTTTCAACAACTGTTTATGATTTGGCAGAAGGCTTTATAGTTGTTGAAGTAATCATTGAATTACATTTTAAAATCCAGTTGGTAGGTGAAAATCTCTGTTAAATAGAATCAACACTTTCACCTTCATGCCAGGGTGTTAGATGCAAAGTGCTAAGCAGTGGTAAAGCTAGAAGGGAACATAGAGACAGGTGGCACTTTTCCCTAGCTACAATGTCATTATCTAGTTCTGGCCTCATGGCCTGTCATGAATGTGCCTCCATCTTCTCCCCTGTCCAATGCAATGTCCCTGCCCTTCAGCCAGGACATCTTTTTAGAATATAAGATGATCATAATTTCCTCATTTAAGATCCCTTAGTGGCTCCCCTTTGCACTCAGGATAAAGCCCAATTTTCCTAGCAAATCGAGATTTGCCCTTATTCTGAGACTTTCACCTGCTCCACCAATCATTAGCTGGTCTGTCTCTACACAAGGCAGTGACCGCACTTGTTACTGTTATGCCCTCAAAATAAGAATGTATTCATATATTAAATAAGAAAAATATGCCGAGCAAGAATTCATTTTAAATAAATTTAAGTAGGAGTTAAGACTAATGGGTTTGTTATATGATAAGCTTATTAGCATTACAAATAGTGTTTTCTTACAAATGTATTCATAAGGGAAAAAAACTCTAATGTATGAAGTCCATTTATGAATAAAGGCTTATAACACTTTCTTATATTTCACATTAGTATGTTTTGAGGGATATGTAACTTTAGATAATGTATTTTTAAGAATGAATTAATGCACACATTGTAACATGAATTAATGCATGCAATCACTGCAATTGGGTGCTTAGAATTTCTTTGTAATGTTCTTTTTACATAAATGGGATTATTTAAAGACATCCATGTAGGGATTTTAATAATTCCCATAGTTGTCTGAAGAGAGCTTCACTTAAATTTCATTAGTTAATTTTCTCAATTACCACTTATTGAGTACCAGCTGTTGGACCCAACACTTGACATTGTAAGGGTACCAAAATGAATTAATGAGAAGAGATATATTATAGTGACTATAAATTAAAGACCAGATTTCAGACCCACTGCTAATATTGTCAAACTGTGTGACCTTGGGCAAGTTACTTTATCCCTCCAGGGCATGGTCTTCTCATGGGTAAATAAATGATACATTAATAAATAAACAATGTTAACTAAATTAAAGTTGCTCTCTTATTGGGATATGGGGAAAATTATGTGAGAGAATTTATGGAAAACTTTTAATACAGAGCCTGCTTTATAAATATTTGTTGGCTCTATTATTGTAACTTACTTAAAGATAATTTCCTTTGGATTATTAAAATATGATCAGAAAAAATTATAAAGATTTTTTTAAAAATTATGAAATAGCCAGGTGCAGTGGCATATGCCTGTAATCCCAATGGCTCAAGAGGCTGAGAAAGGAGGATCTTGAGTTCACAGCCAGCTTCAGCAAAAATGAGGTGCTAAGCAACTCAATGAAACCCTGTCTCTAATTAAAATACAGAATAGGGCTGGGGATGTGACTCAGTGGCCAAGTGCCTCTGAGTTCAATCCCCAGTACCCTTCCCCCCAAATTTTATGAAATAGAAACCCAAAGTTTAGGATCTGAACAGATGAAAACTGAAACAGCCTACTTCAGGTGATAATAAAGCATTTTGTCTAGCCACACATTTATTCATTCATGTACATCCATTAGTCTGTCCATGAAGTCATCCACACATGGATTCACTCATAACTTTAATAAAAAATGTATATCTAAAGTGCTGTCTTTTATTGATAGAACAAATTACTAGATTTGTAAATGTGAGCTAAAACATGACACTTTACATTAAAGATGTTACAGACTAGTAAAGAAATCAGTTGTGGAAATATAGGTCTAATACAGTAAAAACAGAATCTTTAAAATTGTAAAGATATAGAGGTAGCCTGGAAGAGCTAATGATCAACCTGGCTGTGGGTCTCAGGATACATAATCAGCAAAGGTTTCACAAAAACTACAAGTAAAGAAGAAAAGTTAGAACTAATTAATGATGAGAATTGCTGGAACTTAAAGAGAGCTGCTGGATGAGATTTTATAGGATGCTCACTGCCCAAGGAAGACCCAGACAAGGGTCCCAGCTGGCTGAAATCCAGACCGAGCTCCACTCAACAAACAATGGAATTTTTAGTTGTGCTGTTTCTATTCAAAGACAGAGTGCCTTCCTTGAATTGTCACAGAGGTGCTCTTTGCTTGCTCCATAGACCTTGCACCTGTACAGGAGTTTCTTTTGATTTCACCAAAAGGCATAGTCCTGGCTAGAAGAGACTGTATATATAGAGAATATGTCGGGAAAATTAGAGTAAAGAGCTGTAATTTTACTGGGGCTGCAACAGGATGAGAATACCTAGTTTATAATTTTAATTTGAGTTATGTAATGTGTTCAAATTATTTACATGTAGAATTGATAGTGTCAAATCTTCTGTTATCATGGGAAAAATATTTTCCAATTTGCCAACTTGTCCTTCAAGAGTTGTTATTTTATATTCTTAAACTTAACCTTTTTTGAAAAAATACTAACATAAATAAAACATATTAAAATCTGTCAAAGTTCATAGTGGGTAAAGGCACTTACCTTCTTTATCCTCCTTCTTCAATGTGTGAAACATTTCAAGATAATAAAATATATTATTAAAAACAAATTTACTTATTTTTCTTTAATAAGAAAATATTATTCAGCCATAAAAAAGAATAAAACTATGGCATTTGCTGGTAAATGGGTGGAGTTGGAGAATATCATGCTAAGTGAAATAAGCCAAGCCCAAAAATCCAAAGGCCAAATGTTTTCTCTGATCAGTGGATGCTGATACATAATGGGGTTGGGGTTATAGGGGGGATAATTAAAGAATGGAGGAAGTATGGATGGTGTAGAGGAAAATGGGACGGGATGGGGTGGGGGAAGGAAAAATAGTAGACTGAGACAGACAGTATTACCCTAAGTATATGTAAGATTATATGACCCGTGTGAATCTACATTGTGAAAGAAAAGATATATTCCCTGCTGTATAAGT
>JAJEJO010000640.1:766574-784184 GCA_020662805.1 Glaucomys volans
AAAAAAAAAAAAAAGAATAAGTTTGACAGTATATCCAAAGCAAAAGTACATAACTGAAAGATGACCATAGCTAAATATAAATGTTCATGTGTAGTTCTAATGTATCTATTTAACTCCTGTGCGTGTGAGTGTATATACATGCATTGTTTAGGTAGATGGATATATAGAAGTTCTGTACTAGGGAAAAAATTAACAACATTTGTCCATCAACCTTTTCTTCCTCTTTAGGAGATTAATACTAGTGTTTGAATACAAGGATTATCCTTTTGTAAAATGACAGAGAAATATATGATATGATGTAATGAAAGATTAAATTTGCCATAAGCGATAAATGTTAAAGGTTGCCAAGGTACAGAGACCAACATTGATTAAAATTACTGGAGAAGACTCATGAAGGAAGTGCTGTCTTATTTTTGTCTTCCTTAGAACCTAACCTTGTATATACATAACCTTGTATATTCACTTGTCAATAATTGTAATTATAGCTATAATTGTTTAGCATCTGTTGTACATTGTACTTTATTTTTATTGCAATGCCATGCAGAGTAGATATCTTTTATATTTCAGTTTTAAAAACAAGGGCCAAAATGATTGCACCTATGTGAGGTCAGGGTTGTGTCAGTAAGGACTCCAGGATGAACCCACACATGTCTATTATTATCCCTTTTACTGAACTGTTTCCATGGGACTATTCAGCTCTGGATTCTTAGTCTTTGTCCCAGTTAGCAGCAGTCCTTGATATCTTCCCCTACACTGTGCATGTATGAAAATTTTAAAATGTAATAATGCATTAGAACTTTGAGAGTTTCTCTGGAGAAATTAGAAGATTGTGATTGGCAATGGCCTTATTCTGCATGTAACTTGTTCTAGTTAAAAATATACCTTAACCAGAATGATTAAGTGGACAAAGAAAATTTAAGAATATGAACATGCGACATCTTCTAATTTCCAGAGGAAGCAAATAGAGGGAAAATTAGCTGTATGATTAAAGACCTGGAACTAATTGTTAATTGAGGGTACAAACAAGGCACTTTAATTATATAGGTAAATCCAGAACATTCATTAATAATATAAATTGGAAAAACTCAGAACATTCATTTAAAAACACCAAGTACAAAAAAGTTCTGTTATCCTATGAAACAAACTCAATAATTAGTTGGTTATTAAGAAAAAGTTAAGATGGGTGATTGTAAAAATGATCTGCATCTATGTTAAGCTTAGCATTTTAATTTAAAGCATGTAGATATTTTTTATTTTCCTTTTATTTAAATGGAGGACCAAGGTCTTTTGAATAAAATAGTTTTTGTTCTATTGTGTATCTTGTCTATACCTATCTTTAGTGTGTTGTTTGCAGTTTGTATTTTTGTTTTAAAAAGTGGTCAAGACTCAATGAACATACAAAACAATTTTATGGATTTCTGAATGGTTGCTCTGTAGTCATTTTAGTTGTTTAGTGCATACTTAAGTTGACAGCAATTTTTATTTTGCTATCTTACCTTTATCTTAGTTTTAAGTTAGCTTTCATAGGCTTAACCTGTTTTTGCATTCACATGATTCATTAATTTATGTAATATTTATTTACATTTATATTCAACATAAGCAGAGTAAGAAATCTACATCTCTTTTTTTTTTTTTTTTTAGTTGTAGGTGGACACAATACCTTTATTTTATTTTTATGTGGTACTGAGGATGGAATCCAGGGCCTCACAAGTGCTAGGTGAGCGCTCTACTGCTGAGCCACAACCCCAGCCTCTATAAGTAACTCTTAATAAGCACACCACTCAACTGGTGGGAGTGAAAAGTTTGTAGTCACATGGGGCACCCTACTGATTTTAAAGATTCCACATTCATTGGCCATCCTTTGGATGTCTCAGAGGAAAATAAGGGAAGGACAGTCCAGTTAGTCTCTTAGGTGCAATCCAATCAGTTAAGGACCTGTAAAGGACCTCAGGTTCTTCTTAACAAAAACATCAAACAGAAGAGTTAATATCAAATGCTATTAATGTACTAAAAACACATCATTCAGATGACTGGACACTTACTTTCTTCTGGTATTAACATATAAAAAGATTTTTTGTCAAAAAAATGGATAGAAAAGGGCCATATATCTCATCATGTGATGTCCTCCCACAGAGAACAAAAAAGAGATGAAACACAAGCTAAAATTTTCCAGATTCTAATTCCAGACAGAAAGCTCATTTTCTCTGGAGTAGTCACAGGAGTTCTCAGAAGGAACTCTTATAAACATGGAACATTTTTTCAGGTAAATTTGATCTATATGGAAATCATAATCTCCAAACCTATTGGTGTGATTACATCAGGAGATGATCCTTTGGTTATATCAGTATCCTTTTATTAAGAATGCTGGTTTAAATTCACTATCTTTTAGATGCGATATTATGAAACCACAATATTTATTACCAGCAGTGGAAAGGTCAACTAAATTTACATGTTGCTGCAATGAAAGCAGCTGTAGGGGTTGAAATATAAATATCAAGAGACAAAAGACAAGACTTATTAGTGGAAGAATAAACATGGAATCAATACATAGAGGAAGAAATTTAAATAAAGGAAAGAATTCATATAGAGCCTTAAAAGATGAATAGGAAAGGAAAAGGAAAAGAAGCCATATTTTTTTCTAGGTGAAATCCATTCCATGAAAATCAAATGTTTGTGGGAAAATATAAAGCATAAGGACAGAGGCTTTGGGATTTAAACATTAGAAAACAAAGTTTTAATATGCTGTGTGCATAAGTGACTTTAGGAGTCATTGACTACTTAGTTACAGATTAATGAAGTTGAATAGTTATAGAATATTGTTTATTAGCAGCTAGCAAGTGACATTAACTTTCAATAACAACAATAAGTTAATTTTTTCATTATTGGTTTAGGTTCAACATTTCTATTATGTACAAAGTATGCCTGTATGCAATATTCTTAAATGATACTTTTGTATCTTGCAAATTTTATCCTTTATTCAAATGTGCTATAATTCTATAGTAAGAGTCCATGCTAAGGTGTCTGATATTGTTTTGATTATTTTATTTATGAATCTATATTATTCTTTCCAATTTGTCGGCCCCCTAGCCGCCCATGACCAATTGTATACCATAATTATCTTAGAACAAACACACAAGAAACATACTTAAACATTCTGGCATCTTAGTAGATCTGAAGAATCTTTTTTAGCCCTGTCAGCTCACCAAGCATAGGAATCTTCAATTTTAGCTTTCTACAATGTTTTTGAGCCTAACAGTGAGGCTTATATGATACGCTAATGAAGGTGATAAGGAAGTTCTTTATCAGTTACCGTGATACTTCTCAGTTATATGTAGTATATGGGTATATTTTGAAATAGTATTTAAAGTTCTTCAAGTATATCATAATTTCCTTGCACCATCAACCTGCTTTTCTAGTGCTTGAGGTTTTTGTGTATTTTCTTCTGATTCGATTTGGACACAAAAGAATCACTAGTTGTTGAGGAAACTAGGTATCTCAGGGGATTGGTAATGAGATACAGAGCCTTTAACCTCTTGGTCACTGGTTCAAATCTGCCCCAGGTCAAGAGTGACAGAAAGTCATTACCCTCTGATGGCAGTTCAATAGGTTATGTGAAAAGAATTTGTGATTTCAGTACCACACAGAGACAAATTCATGCCATAGACCTACTGTAGAGTGGGTACAAAATGGTAGTTGTGATTTTAGTTTGAAAAGAAAGAATTCCAGTTTCTCAGTATTCCACCTTCTTCCTGTGAGTTGAAACTCCTTTTCATGGATTTGTTGATGGAATGGTGAAGGAAAATTAGGTCTATGTTGCTGCTGTTGGTTTTTGATTTGAGGCTGTGACATGCATATCTGTAGTAATCTTTACCTGTCATTGTTGCTAATGAGGTGCAATTCAGCCCTCCTAAATTGACTTTTAAAAAGTGATTGCATCCTCAGATGATGATTAATTCAGAATTGAGTTACATCATTCTGTCTTCTGTTTCTTCAGTGATCTTCTGCATATATCTTTTAAATGGTTCATTTTCCTTTTTAATTATATTATTAATTTTTCTTTATGTTTGGACATATATCTGAATATTTAGGAAGGCTTGTTTATTCTTGTCAGTCTTTCGCTTAAAAAATTCTTATTACTGGGCGTGGTGGTGCAAGCCTGTAATCCCAGTGGCTCCCGAGGCTGAGATAGGAGGTTTGAGAGTTCAAAGCCAGTCTCTGCAAAAGTGAGGCACTAAGCAATTCAGTGAGACCCTGTCTCTAAATAAAATACAAAATAGGGAGGGGATGTGACTCAGTGGTCGAGTGACTCCGAGTTCGATCCCTGCTACCCCACCCCCAAATAAAGAGAAGAAATTCTTAGTTAACAAACAAAAACACACAATTTAAAAGACACTCTGAAGACAGAGAATTCAAAATTGAGTATAGCTCAAAAAGTTCAGTCCTATGAAAGGTAATTGAATCATGTATATTCATATCAAAAACTTAACCTTTAACTCTTTATCATTTTTAGGGTTTAAGATTCTATAAGGACTTTTATCTTTTTAACATCTTTAATGAATGCTCAAGTTATTAAAACTTCCTGATTTGGGTTCTCTTTTAAAGGCGTTATATATATTTATTCCTGAAAGATTTATAAGATTACAGTATTGTCTTCATAATAGCATACTTACTAATTTAGTTTTATATTAGGCTCACTAATTCTCAAAATGAACCTACAGTGCTGGATTGGAAGAAATTTAAGGCTAACTTACTAGTTTTTGTGATGGGAAAATAAAAACTGAAGAATAGTAGGAATTGTGCATTATATTAAAGATATCTGCTCTGGACAAAGATGAGCATGTTTGCTAAAAACATGGTAAGAATTCAGAAAACAAAGTTACAAGAACTTATCTATGTCCAAGTGTCTGTTACTTAGAAGACCTACTGTCTGAACTTGAATAAAAGACACTTGTTATCATTTTCATTGCTTAAAATATCACTTTAATTCCACATCTTCAAAGGCATTATTTTGCACTGACATATACCAGTGATTTCTACAATATCTGAAAAACTATGATTTGAGAATTAGAAATTTAAATTGCACAGGCTTAATATTAGAGTATTTCCGTTACCCTTTGCAGGTTTTGAGGCAGCTTATTCGACCTTACAGTCTCACCAGGAAGCTAATGGGAAAGCCTTGCAGCAATCTTCACAGGAAAGTTTCCAAATGTCAAGTGTCATCTTTCCAGCTGTTAGATGAATGGGTAGCCAAGAGGCATTTATTTGGGTGTGCAGCCCCTGTGAAATCTGGGTGAGGCAGGAGAAAAGGCTATAATTTGGTGGTTAGTTTACCAGCATTGGTATAGTTGCAAATCTCCTGGCCAGGCAAAGGACTTCATTTTGTGGTTAATGATTGACAGCTGACTGCAGTGTTTTTGCACTTAAAGAATAAAAATGTCTTTAAAAAAAAAGGCATCATCGATATGTCATACTAATTTTTGAATTCTCCACTGCTTCTGATAAAAACAATCTTATCAACAGAGCTGCCTTCTTCTCTAAACCCTTTCCAACTGAGAAGAGGTAAGGCTTTTGAAATGACAGCTGTATTAAAATCTTGAGACTTATTGAAAAAGTGTCCTTCAATTTAAGATATATTGCAAACTCTTTAATTCTTATGTTAAGAGAAGATTGATATATATCATTGGCCACTGTCAGGTTGAAAAACAAAGAATATCAATAAAAAGACAGTTTTAAATCATAATGGATTCTGTTTGAGACAGTAATAGCCTCCAAAAAATAATATTGAAGTATGTCATGGCTAAATGCTGTTTCCATACTAAGTTTTCCACTTCGTCAAGATCACAGTGTCGAGATGACTTCAGTCCAGTCTCATTGGAAACTGAGACTTTAGACTTAACTAGTATTGGAAATGCATGTCATCTCATTTTTATCCCTTGCAATGGCAAGTAGTAAAGTCAGATTTGCTTACAGTCATTGAAAAATGAAGTCCATTTCAGCTGCTTATAAATAAACATATAATAAACTCTATGGCAGTGGGTATAGAATTTACCTCTCTGATAATATATTCAGATTAATTTGTGATGTGTTCCCTAGCTAATGTTTTAAAATAATTATGATGTATCAGCAACTTGACACTTTTTCTATTAAAAATTCTATTTATAATAATGTGCAACTTTTTGAGTATGAAGGGGATTTACTTTTTAATAACATCTATATGTTGTAAAAGGAAATCAAAGAAAAAATGAGGAATGAGCCTATACCTAATGGAGCTATCAAAACAAACCTATCTGGTTGGTGATGGGGAAGAAAGTACCATGACTAATAAGTAATTTTAATGCCTTTTATTGACTTTGTATAGGTTCCAAACTTTTATTAAATGACAGTATTTGACCTGAAAAGTAATTTAAAATAAAATTGTCTCTATAAAAGCAGAATATTTACTTACCAATACAGCAGTAGATTGCTACTTCAGGCAGAGATAACTCAAGATTAGAATGGGCAGAAATAATAATCAGATCTGAAAAATCTGATCCATGCCACAGGGAACCTCACTGTATGCTGATGGTGTATGGGAGAAGTAGCCACCACAATGTCACCAGGTCCAAATGGACTGTAAATACTGTGATCCCATGCCCTGATGCCTAGGGCTGGGATTTAATGACAACAGCACAGTAAAACAAAGCACAGAGAACCATTAGCTTGCTGAGGAAAATTCAGATGAAAAATATCCCAGTTGAAAATTTTGACCAGAGCTGTGTTCCTCTGCATTTAGTGATTTAGTAAATTACAGTCTTAAGCTGCAAAGGATTAGATTTAAAAAAATATCCAGATATGTGTATTGTAATGGAAGACTGAAAGTCAAGAGTCTGATTTTGGGTCCTGATTTAATTACTCACTAATTCTGTCTTGGAACATTTGGAAATACTGTGTTGCCTTTCTGGTTTTCTCACTCTAGCTCTGAGACATAACAATATAATTGCAGAGGTAGAATTCCCAGCTCAGTGACTTAATAGCTTTCAAAGTAACCAATACATTATCTTGAGTCTCACTATTTTCATCCATAGAAGGGACAAAATTACAATTGTTTTGTTCTAAAACCCAAATAATCTAAGTTAAAAACAAAGAACCTAATTTATTTAATATTCATTATGTATTGATTACTTTTAGGGTTTGAGCAGACATAGTGTATTAAATTTTACCTTTGGATTAATCATTTTTCCTAGCTTAAAAATTGGAAACACTATACTGAGTTTGGTTAAGATGGATATGACCATGGAGATTATTTGATTCAACCACTGAATATATGGGTTAAGAAGATGAGGTGCAGATGTTAAAAGAGTAAGCATAGTAGTACAAGCATTAACTCAGGAAAATAGAACAATACTATAATTATCTGAGTTTTAAAAAATTTGTTAAAGATATTCAAAGAGATAAAGTCAGGAATAATATCCAAAGCCAGGAGCAAGAATAAATATAATGCCTTTCTTAAGATTTTGGAACTGAGTAATGTAATGTCAGAGCTAAAACCCAGGTTTTCCGTTCTCAGCCCAACTCTTCTTTACCTTTCTTTATAATACCATCCTACTTCCTCTTTGGTTGAGTTCTAACTGAGCAAGTGGAAGATACAATAAATACCTAGATAAATCTCTGTCAGTTTACAAAATTTTACTCCCAAATGAAGATAGTATTAGATGTTTTGTAAACAGTTCTCCAAATTTACCTTATTTCATTTGAGATCATTTCCCATGGACAAGAGTCACTCTGTGCCGGATAATGTGCCCAGGGGCTGTAATTCAAGTCTTATTTTTCTGTGTCGTTCTCTCTGCTGTCCCTAGCGTTTAGAAGAGTACTTACTACGTCATTGAAGGTTAGCCAATAAAACATCTGACATAACTAAACACTTGATACATACAGTTGAAGAAACAGATATGTCTTTAAATGTTTTAGGTTATGGGGACACAGGGTTAAGGAAGCCAATTGTATAGAGTCACTTGGCTCACTGGTGATAGATACTTGGATTGCTAAAAGATCTGGTGCTTGTTTGTGGGGTAGAGTTAACATGAAAATGGAAGGATGAAAATGAACACTCCAGTGCTTTGTTATCTTCTGCCATTTGATTTTTCACAACCCTTCTTTTCTATAGGGATTATTATTATTATTATTATTATTATTATTTACCTGTTTTAATGTGGCCTCTAAGCAACTGCACAGATATTTTCCCTGAATCCTGTCCTCACCTTAGCCTATTTCAGAGACTTCTTCCAGGAATACAAGGGTTAATCATTTAACACAAAAGCAGGTATTGGCTAGTATGTTGTTGACTTACAATTTTGAGCTTTTTATTTCAAGTCTTAATATTTAACATCACTGCTGTCACCTTTCTTAAATGTCAGCTCCTTTTATTTACCTTCATCACTCTTGCTTTGATCATACAGACTCTTTTGTGTTACATGGATTTGCTGTCAAGCACCACCCTGTGCTGGTCACCAGGCCTTTCTGACTCTAGTCATTGACATCTTGTCAGCAGTGTCACCACCTTTGCCCCAAGTCCTCTGAATATGGCAATTGTTACCTTCTTGATTGACACTTCTGAAAATTTGTCAACATGCTATTTATTATTTGGGGAGGATATCTAAGTTAAAGCAGTTTCTTAAAATTAATTCTCTATTTTATTCTTTGAACAGACCCTTTGAGTTGTGTGAAATAGAGGCTATGAGTAGAGTCTACATGCCATTATCTTAATAATTGATATTACAATTACTGGAATGTAATAGAAAGCAATCTTTTTACTATAGTTCAGTTGGTAAACAAATTGATCCATTTATTCATTATTTGTGTGTGTGTGTGTGTGTGTGGAGATATATATATATATATATACATACATATATATATATAAATTCTCTTCTACTTACCTCTCTCTGGTACTTGCTTAGATATTTGTTGAAGAAATCACCAAAAGTAGACCCCCTATTCCCAGCCATACTTCTTCCTCACCCACATACTCCATATTCTACTTCTGAGAAGCCACTTAAGCACATATGTAGTCACATGAAAGTATGCACACTTAGACCCTCCTCTACTTCTTTGTTATTCTCCCTTCTTATTATCACACTGTATTATATAATTCAAAAGATTAAAATTTACTAGTGAGAGATATCAACAAGTGCACATTGTGAGTGGTGTTATCAAGAGATGAGAATGGGAGAATCATATTGTGAGTGTCTTCAGAAAGATAGAATAGTATAACAGGAATCCTACTGCTAGCCCACTCACAGAAATGCTGATTTAACATGATCAACATGAAAGAATGTCTGTGAAAGTCCTAAAACATAGATTTTATAGATCTCCAATGTAGTACAAAAATGGAGAAAACTCACATTAAAAAGGGTAGGAGGAACAGTTTATTCACATCTCTGATTCTCCAAGTAGGTACAGCACTATGCCAAAATAGGATCATATCAGGCCACAGTTTCTTCAGTGTTGGGGTTGTCAAGGCACATATTCAGCTGTCTGCATTTTGGAGCAGTGCCTAAGGAGCCCACTTCTGCCTCACCTCACTGGAAAACTGCCAAGAAAAGCCCTGGGGGAAGCAAGGAACAGGGAACTATACTGGAGCTCATAGTGAGTGGAATACAGATCGTATGGTGTACTAGGCTCACACCAATGGTCTCAGTGAACCAACGCACTCATGAGAGGCTTCATCAGAGAGAAGAATTCCCCTGACAGCCATGCCTGACTGTTCCAGGCAGGGATTTCACTTTCACTTATCTAGGGAGTATAGCTTGCAGCTCCACCCAACCACAGAGCCCACATAGAAGTTCTGACTTAACACAAAGCAACCCCTGTCAGTGGTATCCTAATGGGAAACCCTTCCTGATGGCATTGCCAAACCATACTGAATTGACATTGAGATTTGCCTAAAATCAAACCCTGGACAATGTCTGATGCTACAAACTGACCTGACCAGAATTCCAGGCCAGCTGTGTAGTGAAGACTTTCCCTGTGAAAGCCAACTTGTAAAGACTAAATGCATATAATTTGGTGAGTACTAAAGTAGGTGATCACTATCTCAAATGTGCAGCTATGAAATCAAGAAGGATGAAGAATCAGGAAATATGATACCACCAAAGGAAACTAATAAACCTTCAGTAACTCACTCTAATGAAATGGAGATCCATAAACTACCCAACAAATAATTCAGAATAGTAGTCTAAATGAAGCTTATTAAACTGCAGGAGGACACAGACAACTCCATATCAGGAAAAACAATATGTAGAAATTCAACAAATTAAAACAAACAAAGGCAAGGAAGAAACACACTGCAGAAATCTTAGAACTAAATAATAAATGACTGAATAGAAAAATGTAATAGTGAGCTTCAAGAGTAAACTTATTTATGTAAAAGAAATAATTATCAAAATCCAAGACAGGTCATTTGAAATTATTCACTCATTATAGGAAAAAAATGCATAGAGTGAAGGAAGCCCCCCAGAACAAGAGAAGAAGAAAAGGAAGAACATGGCTTTAAAGAATTAATGACTGAAAACTTCCCAATTTTGAGAAAGAAATTAAACATTTAAATTATTTAAAAATCAGTAGTCATCAAATAGGGTTAAATCCAAAGAAGTTTACACTGACATATTGTAATTAAATTGTCAAAAGTCAAAAGACATGACAGTTTTGAAAACATTAAGAAAAAATGTCTTGTCACATATAGATACTTTTACAGATAAACAAATACTGAAGGAATTTGTTACCATTAATTCTGCCTTACAAGAAATGTAGTAGAGAATTATTCAAATTAAAACAAATAATCACAAATAGCAATGCAACACTATAAGAACATATAAATATCAGTGGAAAAAGTAAATGTATAGATAAACACAGAATATTATAATACTGCAGTGGTGGTACAAAAATCCTTTTCAATTCTAGTACAAACATTAGAAGACAAAAATATTAAGAATAATTGTAATCAAACAGATTAATTAATACATAATATTCAAAGAAATGAACTTTGTGTGTGTAGGGAAAAGTACATTGTACATTTTTTGTATGTGACTGAAGCCTTAACATGAATTTTGGTGGGGACAAACCATATTCAAACTATAGTAGTCACCAAATTATATGCATTATGTTTTCATATATCAATTATACCTCAACAAAGTAGTGGGAGAAAGGCATGTGTAATAATTATCATTCTCAATATATTAGTATGTAATTAATAAAACAATGTTATAGTGAATCAAAGTTTGAATGATTAATAAATTAAAAAATTAAGGAAGAAAATATATTTTGCTTATTGTTATATTCCTAACATCTGGACACAATGCCTGCCATATAGTAAGCACTTGATAAATATTGTAGAAAAGTTGATTAAACCAAAAAACGTTCTAGATCAAGGGATGCATAAGGTTTAGAAAGCATATTTCACCAGTTCACTGGGTTCATTGGTGGTACTACTTTAGTTTACTAAAAAATCTGGTACTTGGCAGTGGGAGAATAGTTTACATGGAAATAAAAGGATGAGAAAGTGTATACTAGGAGACAAACATCCAATGAAATACAGAGTTTGGTGGATTTGATATATATAAACATATATATATGTTTACTTGATTTTATATATATATATATGTTTACTTGATAAGTATATTTACACAAAGTGGTATAAGGTAAGTTTTGATAGGTAGACAGGACTAGTTCATGTAGGATAAAATAAAATATTTGAATATTAATAACTTGCAATGAGAAACTAATGCAGTTTTGAGCATATCAAATTTGTTTTTAAAGGGCTACTCTGGTACAAAGTAAAGAGTGGGTTTAAGCAGATGACAAGGAAAATGGGGTAACCAATAAGAAATAGTCCCTAGAGGTAATGACAGAAATCATTTGATTTCTGACAGAACAGAAATAGGAAATGAGAGAGAAGAAATAGAAAAAAATAAAATGTAGATTTTTGGTTTAAGATGAACAGGAAGAACGAAGGAGTTGATCATTTTTTGATGTTGTTGAAGAGATAGAAAATTGCATGATAGATAGTACCTTAAGTTGCTAAATAACTGGTTGGTTTGGGTGTTGATAGTTATTTAGATGGAAAAAGACATCCATTTGGATTTGAATTAATGTAATTTAATTTTCTAGTCTTATTCTACACCCAAGTTATAAGTATCATTTAAAAGTTACAGTGAATAGAATTCTTTAAAGAAGTTAATAAAATGGAATCATTATTTTGAAGAAAATTTTCTGTAGCCTCATATCTTTTCTAAGGTTTTCATTACAATTAGTAATTTCTCAAAATTGAGAAATAAAATCTGATTGTATGCTCTAATTATAGTGATTGGACCTAAGCTTTTCCATCATGGAAGTAGCTAATCCAAATTAATTTATTCTTTTTAAGTTTTCTCCCCTCAGTAGTTGTTTCCTATGAGGGTGAAGTAGCTGATCTACAGTTAATTAATGCATTAATCTACCTATGAATTAATCTAAGTAGCTATGTGTGTTATTTATTCTGTGCCTTAAACTAATTTCAGATGTATGCTTCTAGAGCATCTGTATCCCAAGAGGGAGTCCATTGTAGTCTACAATGGAATATAAATAAAATGAGTAAGTGAAAGCTGTTTGATGATGTTCAATCTTAAGGAGCATAATAGTGATGATTTCTTCACCTTCAATCAAATGTAATACTACCAATAGTTTTCATTTCAGTAGTGCTTTTCTTCTTTTTTAAAAAAGAATCATTCTTTTAAATCAAATTAGGGGAAAATGCAATTGATAGACGTCATTACAATGTGAGTTGCTTTTCCCAACACCATAACCATTCTACATACAAATGTCTCTGCTAAAATTCCATGACCCAACCAGGTAAAATAAAAGAAACCAGAGATGAAGAGTGATAATATAATGCTCAAATGTGAAGTTCTTATGGTGTAAGACTCTACTTATTTTTACTTCTGTTCTCAAATTAAAGGCATTATTATTGATTATATTAATAATATATGAATAGTATATACCTTTCATTTTAATAAGATTAGTCCAATGTTTTATATGTGCTCTGTGTATGTGTTCAATCAAATCATCATGGAAAACTTTCAGATAAGTTTTGAGTTTTGAGGACATTAATATTTTAAAAAACAATTTTTTTTAATGTAAGATGGGGACACCTTGATATAATGTAGTAGGTATAAGATCTGAGTCAGGTCTTCATGCCCTACTTATTAATTGTTTACTTTAGAAAGAGCAGAAAGCTGTTTACTTTCCTTGAACCTCACTTTCTTCATCTTTACTTAGAGGAATAAGGCCTGCTTTCAAGAGTTGCAGTTTTTTAAAAAGGGAATAAATACAAAATACCAATAACTGGTTTTGGCATAAATTTTATTTGGATAAGTTTCTCTTTGATTGGAAGATGTATTTAGTGTCCTATTTTTACAGTAGGCCTTGGCATTTGCACAATGTGTTGATGCTTGCTGGATATGATTCTTTATAAGCAGATGGGTGTTCCATGAGAGCACCTTTTAGAGTATCTGCCCAGCTTAAACAATATCTTGTGCTTTTGCACAGACCCTCAGTATCCACTTAGCTGAATAAGGTAGACATCTAACATGGTTGTGGCCAAGTGTGCATCACTCACTTGGGAATTAGGAATTGGAAAGAGAATTCTTATGACCAGAGAAGTGGTTCTCAGCCTTCTGTGTACAATGTGATTCCTTGAAGAGATTGTTAAGAATGTCTGGGTCCCACTCAAGAGATTATGATGTAATCACTGTTTGAAGGCAACTTAGTGTTCACATTAGAATTTTTAAAACTCTCCTAATGATTCTCGTGTTTAAAGTAGAAAATGAATGGGCTGGACTAATATAATATCAACCAATATGGATAAAGAAGTAGAGGAAGCCAACTGGAGAGAGAGAAAGGAATTGATTTATATTTTCAATATGATTCTTTCAATATGTTTGTATATGTGCTTTGTGTATGTACTCAATCAAACCATCAAGAAAAACATTGGTTATTTTCCAATATTGAGGATATTCACCTTTTAGAAAAATAATGCTTATGTGGGATGGGGTTGGCTTGAATAGAAGAAAAGAGAGACCAGGATCTCATGGCTTTCCTGGAAGCCCAGCACATTCCTGCTTAAATTTCATGTTCTGTATCCTCATAATAACCATCTGAGGCTAGTTTCTGTTGCTTATGACCAAAGATGTGCCCATTATAAACTAGAAGTAAAAAGGCAAGAAGTGTAGAAAAATGTTATATTTAAGTCAAGAGTCTAGCAAAATTGTGAGGTTGGTCAATCTTTATGTCACTTTATGTGATTGAATTATAGGTTGTATATATTTACATAGCACTGTGACTTAGTAACCCAGAGCAGTTACTGACTATTCCCACTAGATGGCTCTTTGGAGAATCTTTACATTAGAATCATGGAATAATGGAATTTTGCATATTTGGAATAAAATTAATGATTACTTCATCTAGATTGTTTATCACCTTACTGGAAACTGATGTGAAAAAGAGACTAAGTTTCCGAGGTCTCTAGTCTAATACATTCAACAAATATTTTGAGCATCGTTCTGCCAAGTCTTATGCTAGATGCTGAAATTAAATTTAACAGGAGCTATATGTGTACATATATACACACACACATACACACACAAGTACAGAGTATGAAATGGAAATGATTTTACATGTGCAGCTCCACATAAGTTTCCCATCAGAAATGATAGCTGGACTGACTCTAGAAGGCTTAATTGAAAATTCCAAAGCATTTAAAAAAGTAGAAAATACTATTTCATGAAAAAGAGTCTAGATACATAGATACATTAATAGATGACATTTTTTAAACATTGCAAGTACTTCAATGAACTGAAGCATGAGAATATATGCATTATAAGAAATGGTAGGAGATGAGATTAGTAAGAGTAGAGGGTGAAGAATCAAGATCAAAATTGAAATTATATAATATAAGTAGTTTATTATTTATTCTGTAGGTAGTGAAGGACTTTGAAGAAATTTGCAGATAGACATGAAATGAGAAAGTTTAATTGTAACTTATATAAATTAGGGACTACTCATAATCTATGCCATCAAGTTAATTTTTAGAGTTTTATTTTAGGTGACTAAAATCTTTACTTAGTCTCTCCAGAAAAAAAAAAATCCTAAGGGGGACAAAAACATACTATAAAAGAAAATGATCTTTAGACATCTCTCTCATTTTCAAAGTCTCACATGTCTGGCAAAGACTTCTAAAATAGAAATGTTACTCCTTATTTTTATACTGTAAGAGCTGGACGTCTAGATTTCCCTTAACTGCCATTTTTACCATTCTTGCTTCAGTTCTTTATGACTTTACATCCTTTTCAGTTTTCTTTTGTTTTTGTTTTTTCTACTAAGTGTATGTTGAACAACCTAAGAGGTTGAGGAAGAATGACTAAAATATTTTATTCTAAAGAGTGACTTAAAACCATCAGCCAACAATACAGAAAACGTGTATATGTTGTTGTGGTTTTGTCACTGAGCAACTTACGGTTATCCACTTAACTTCCTTTGGCCTTTATCTTGTAAGATAAAGCTTTTAAAAGAGATCATCTCTTTGTTTGAGTTCTGTATTTTTTTTAACTTTTAGAAATAATAATGTCACTGAAATGTCAATTCAGAGTGGTCTTTCTTTGGAGGACACTAAAGAGCAGGCTCTTTACCTGGATTTTCACTTGATGTGTTTTAGAGTATCATTGCTTCTTTTCAAAAATTATTTTAAGCTATGGGTAGAAAAAAGGCACATCTGCCAAGGTAACAGGGTAGGGAGCCCAGAAATAACCCACATATTCATATTGTCAAATGACTTTTAGGAAATATGCAATTGGGAAAGGAGAGTCACTTCAATACATGGTTTTAGGGAAACTGGATATCCACATGCAAAAGAATAGAAAGGGATATTTACCTCACACCATATATAAAAGTCAATTCAAAATGAACTGAAGACTTAAATGTTGGATCAGAAACTGTCAAACTACTGGAAGAAAACTGGGTAAAACCACATGGCATTGGTCTGGGCAAAGATATTCTGAATTTGATCCCAAAAGCACATTCAGTAAAAACAAAAATAAACAAATGAGATTATGTCAACATAAAAAGATTCTAGAAGCTCAGCAAAGGAAACAGCAGTGTTCAAAGTAAACCTATGGATTGTGAGAAAATATTTGCAATTTATATATCCAGTAAGGGGTTAATATCCTAAATATATAAGGAGCTCAAAGAGCTCAAGAGCAAGAAAAAAAAAAATAATTAGAAAATACACAAAGGACCTTCATACACATTTCTCAAAGGGAGACATACAAATGGCCAATGGATATATGAAAGAAAAGGATTACTGTCACTTTATCATTTGAGAAATGTAAATTAGAACTACAGTGAGATGTCATCTCATTCCTGTCAACTGGCTATTATCAAAAAGATGAAAGATAAATATTGCTGAGGATATGGAGAAAAGGGAACCATTGTACATTGTTGGTGGGAATGTAAATTAGCACATTTGATGGAAAAATGTATGGAGGTTCCTTAAAAAAATAAATAAAAAAATTTCAATATGATCTAGCAATCTTACCCTTACGTATTTATTCCAAATATTTGAAATCAGTATGTCAAAGAGATGCCTACACTCTCATGTGCATAGAAGCCCCATTCATGATAGCAAGTTATACAATATATATAACTAAGTGTCCCTCCACTGATTGATGAACAAAGGTGTGCACACATATTGTAATACCATTAATCCTTTAAAAAGAGATTCTGTCATTTGTGGAAACTTGAATTAAACCAGACAGTGTTGTGTGGAGTGAAGTAAGCCTGGCACAGAAAGAAAGATACTGCATATTCTCATATGTGGAATCCAGAACAACCAAACTCAGAAATGGGAGTAGAATGGTAGTTAACACAGGGTCGAGAGTAGAAGAATGGGGAGATGATGGGCAATGTGTATCAGATCCCAGACAGGAGATCTATTGCACTAGCATGTTGATAGAATTAAGAGTATTGTATGTTTCAGAATTGCTAATAGTAAATTTCAAATGTTCTTACCACACACAAAAAAATGTTCAGTATTTGAGGTGATGAACATGTCCCTAACTTGATTTAATTATTCCACATCACATTCATAAATCATAACATTACTTTGTACCACATAAATATATGTAATTATAAATTGACAATTAATAAAGCAAAAGTTTAAACAATTATTTTAATCTGCTTTTTAATATTTCATGCAAATTGTGTTCATTACCGAAAATATGAAAAATATAATAAGCAAAATTCTAAAGTTATAAGTCATCTAAACTTTTCATATGAGAGATAATTCTGGTTAATATGTTGATGTGTACCCTTGGTGATGGATAAAGAGAGATGCTTACATGTATATATTTACTGAAACCTGTACATTTACATATATTGTTACCTCATACTTGTCTCAGTTAGCACATAGCAAAATTCTCATGCCAGTATTTTCATTTCCTCTTGTCATGTTAGCAAGCATTCCTTGTAGGGTAACTCTTATGGAACTAATCTCTATTACTCGATATCGGTTTTGTTTTGTTTTTATATCTGTGGCTTATTAACACC
>JAJEJO010000640.1:784194-874683 GCA_020662805.1 Glaucomys volans
AGAGGGGAGCAGCACTACATTGTGACAAAGAGCCAGGAAGCCACAACTACAAGTAGCCCTGTTTATGGGAAAGCATTGCATTATAGTAGAGTTTTAGGTTATATCATTTGCAAATGTGCATCAGTAGCAATTTTATAAATGAAATGTATATTTTATGAGAAGCTACACTTCTCATGTGAAGGAGTTTGTATGTTTGTGTATGTTTATATTTTGTTACTTTTGTGCTTTGGTATATTGCATTTGTTTTTGTTTTGTTTCAAAGCTAAGAGAAATCTTGCAAAATCTTGTCCAGATCTTTTCCTTTCTGAGTATTAAGGTTGTAATCTTAAGAATTTAAGGGCAATGATCTATTTATTTAAAACTTCATAAATTAGCTAATGCACCTTGAACCAGATATGTATCTACCTCCTTACTGTTGCCTAATGTCATACATAGCTACAACTTTAAACAAACTAAATTCATCTGTAAGATTAAAGAGATTACATGTTTCAGTAAATAGCCATAAAAAGAGAGGAGAACTTCAGTGTCATTCATTACACCTAATATAGTACACAGGACCACAGGTATCTCTGCTATTGATATTAGATACCCAAGTCCCCAATGTTCTTTCTGTTTCTAAGATTCTGAATGTAAGGAAGTTGTTTCTAAAATTTTCCCAGGATCTCCTAACCTCTTCCTCTCATGTCAGGAAATTACTCATTAAAACTAAACTAAAACTTTATTAAACTAAAACTAAATTAAAACTCAACTAAAACTTGCTTAATTTAATTTAAATTGTGATTACACAAAGCTTAAAAGAAAAAAACCATCAAGAGTGATTTTCTAGCCAGATGTGGTGGTGCATGCCTATAACACCAGTGGGGGAACCTGAGGCAGGGGGATCACAAGTTTGAGGCCAGCCTCAGCAACGTAGGCCCTCAGCAACTTAGACCTGTCCCAAACTTAAGAAGTGAAAAGGGCTGGGGATGTAGCTCAGTGGTAGGGTACCCTGGGTTCAATCCCCAGTACCAAAAACAACAAAAGTCAACGAAGTGGTTGTCTCCCACATCCATCTTCTACACACTTACATGAACACAGGCACACACATATACTTACCCCACAAATTACCAATCCCCAATTCCCTGTATTATACATTCTAGCTATTTTCTTAGTTTATAACCCTTTTAATGTTATTGCAATTCTGTGTGAGTGCAGGAGAAATTATGTTCACAAATTGACTACCAAATACTTAGAGATGTGCCTTGTAGGACTGGGGATATACCTCAGTGATAGAGTGCTTGTCTAGCATCTAGGAGGTCCTGAGTTCCATCCATACTCTCTCTCTCTCTCTCTCACACACACACACACACACACACACACACACATACACATGCACACCACATCACACATTCACAAAAGACAGAAAGGAATAAAGAAAGAACAGTGTCCTGGAAACCTCGCACATCCCTGGTTGTAAGTGTTTGCCATAGTTGAAGGCTGGATCATGAGGCATCTTTTTGCAAGACTAGAAACACAATAATCTTTCAATTGGCAAGTTTGATGCCTTTTTACATATTAAGTGAACTTTACTTTGTATTATAAATGATGAAAGACTAGAAGTAATTTCTATGCAAGTCATGGAAATCTTTATCTACACAAGACACACTCCTAAAAATTAAAGTTCTGCTCAAATAACTTTTCTTTTGAGTGATGATTCACAAGAGAAAGAAGTTCTACTTTTGAATTAACTAGCCCTGTCCATTCAGTAACTACTTTGGCTGAGAAAATTCGTCCTTTTTATATTTTCCAGTATTATTTGTCTTTCAGAGATAAACAGAACAAGAAAGTGGGGGAAGGGGAGAACAGAGAGGGGAGAACAGAGAGGAGATGATATTTATTAAGCTCCTACTATGCTTCAGTGTACCATGTAGATATGTTTTTATGTCAAATCATTCCAATAATCCTGCAAGGTAGCCTTATTACATGATCATTTAACAAACGGAAATGTGCAGTTTTTTTGTGCCAGTTGAAGATTTTGATTTAAATTGGTACCTGTTTGGTTTCTGAAAAAACAAACTCCTCTAATGCACGTGAGTACATTATACACTTTCCCAATTAGATGTCTCCCTCTGGCTTATCATTTCCTGCATTTTCCAATATCCCCATGGGGTAGGAAATTAGGCAGCTGGCATTCCTACTGCTATATTGAAAACTATAGAGGAGAAAACACAGGGACATGTTAGGTGGCTTCCTAAAATCACATAAGCAGTAGCAAGATTACTGGAAATTGAATTTAGGCCTCCTGACTTTCTGTTGCCCATATCTCTGAGCACTAAGACATTTTCATAAATTAAGTACAAAGAAGCTGGGTTAATGGAACCAGGGAGATAAATTCTAAAATTATTCCCTTTTGTGTTTGAAACTCAGTGTGTTTTAAATAGAGTTGTGTGTTTGTTTAATTGATTTTTATTTGTTAATGTTCTCTATACTGTCTTTTAAATTAGAAAAGGATGATAATTACATATGAATTGGTTCATTGCTAACTGACTTTTGGCCAGTTTTCATCATTGTAAACAGACTGATATAATCTGTATGAATTCAAATGCTATGTTGAAGTGATTTTTATAAAACAATTACACAGATAATTCAGATGTGATATAGCAATCATTGAATCTTTCTTTTTTGCAGTCACAATATGGAGCTTCAGTTTCCACCAAGCCTGAACTACCCCTCTTTTATACGCCTATTGATCTGGTGGACATTAGTGTGGAAATGGCTGGATTGAAGTTTATCAATCCTTTTGGTCTTGCTAGTGCAACCCCAGCTACCAGCTCATCAATGATCCGAAGAGCTTTCGAAGCTGGATGGGGTTTTGCCCTGACCAAAACTTTCTCTCTTGATAAGGTAAGAATATATTTTTGAAGTCATGCCCAAATGTATAATATGTACAATAATTAAGGCACAAATAATACATAATGGAAATAGAATGACCAAATTATCATAGGTATTAAACTATTTAACAAGACCTATCATCATCATCACATCAGACTTTAACTTCTTTTCCTTCCACCTATTCAATGGAAGGAGGAATATGGCATATATTTCTCATTTTGTATTGTCTAGGAAGCATCAAAAATATAAATATTATATAAGTGACTTTTCACTTAATCATAAACTCTTCATTTTGTTTATTCAAACACATACATGGAAATTATACATATTAGTAGATTCCTATGTAATGTTTTGATATACATATATATTATGCAATGTTTAAATCAGTCTAAACATAACTATTTCTTTAAACATTTATCATTTCTCAATGGTAAAAACATTCAAATTCCTTTTTTCTTTTTTCAAAAATATACTATATTATTGTTTTCTATGGTCATCCTACCATGCAATATAGTACTCCAGAACTTCTATCTAACTGTGCTTTAGTACCCATTAATCAACCTCTCCCCATCCTTCCTTCTTTCCAACACTCTCCAGCCTCTGGTAAGCACCATTTTACCTTCAATCTCTATGAGATCAACTTTTTTTAGTTACAACATGTGAGTGAAATCATGCAATACTTGTTTTTCTTATATCTAGCTTATTGCACTTAATGCAGTGATACCTATGTCATTCCATGAATGAAGTGATAAGATTTCATTCATTTCATGACTGAAGAGTATTCCATTGTGTATACTACTGCTTTTTTTTTTTAATATTCTTCAGCTGATGGACTTGGGTGTTCTCACTTCTTGATTGCTGTGAATAGTGCTGCAATGAATATGGAAGTGCAGGTGTTTTGGACATGTTGGTTTCAGTTGTTTTGAGTATATAACCAGTGCTAGAATTGCTGGATTATATGCTAGTCATATTTTAATTTTTTTGCCATTATTGTTTTGTGATTCTTAGATGTGTGTAAATGAGGATATATGCTTCAACTCAAAGTTAGGGAGACCATGAATTTGGTTTGCACAAATTTCTGGGACCCAATTCATGTCAAAAAGAATCTCTCACTGTAATTTGTTGGTGTTTGTAAAAAGATTCTTTATGATTTTGAATATAGCAACCCTGAGTATAGACACCCTGAGTTTCATGAGATATTATGAATCTAACCAGACCAAAAGTTAACATACTTAGTAGGAAATAAACTATATATTAAAGTTGAGATTGATTATCTGAGGTACACAAACCATATACACTCATGTTTTCAAAGTATGATTTATGCAGTGAAACATGGCATCCACATGTGGTTTTAAATCAGAAGAGATCAGCAGAATTTAACATTTCTTAGACTATTTATTGATAAAATTTTAGTTGCTAAGCCACTCAATGTATTTCGTATTAACTGGTAGTTAGTAATAATTAATGTATAAGAATGTGTGAATCCAGCAACTAAGAAAAGAGTATCATTATTTAAATCAGCCTTATCCTTAGGCAAAGAAAATAATAGAGAACGAACATGCCCCATTAAGCACATTCTATCCCTCTTTCTTCTCCTAGTAGGATCAATAGCTGACATTATTATGGGTAAAACATTACAGCTGTCTTCCTCTGACAGTTTTACAAGGTGCTATGTATAAGTGTGGTCAAGAAAATCCAGAGAATCTTCAAAAGTTAGAAAAATCAGTATGGGAAAAACATATTTCTTAAAGATTTTTATATTTAAATACTACGAGGGTATTTTTTTCAAATAAATCAACTGAATATTTAGAAAGCCTTCCATTAAACAAAGTGTAAAAATGAGCAGATTAAACTGGATTCCACTTTAGAATATCATGAATAAATTGTTTACAACATTCTTGTAGAATATTAATAGTTTATTTGTCTTTTTTTCCAATTCATCCTTTAAGAGTTACTGGAGAACTGTAAACAAATGTTTGATCTATTGAGGAAAACAGTCTCAGATAGCATTGAAAAACTATACTTGTTATGCTATTTTAGAATACATATGTGAAAACTGAAATAGGTAGTTAATCAGGTATAAGTAAAGAATTATGGCAAAAAGGCATTTGCTTTGGATTTTCCTTGCTTGCAGAAATTGAATTCTGATAAATCAGAAACATCAGTCTTTCCTCTGTTGGTGACATGCATTGATTAGTGATGCTGTGTCTTTCAGTAACCTAGGAGCGCTTGCCTTTATTAGGATCACCAACAGAAATAAATGTGGAAGCTAACTTCCTTCTAAACCTCCAATTTAAATTTAATCTATCAATTCAAAAGTCTGTGGTTCTGTGATGCTGGTTCAAAGGGGGAGTTATGAACAAATGCAAATTAAATTTGGCACATGAAACATAATGATGGGGGACTTTTCAGAATCCCTACTTCTTTTGATACTGTACAAAAAATAGCTTGCAAAGATTATTTTAAACACATATGCTGATTTTAAATGACAAGAATAATGATTCCACCTTGCATTTGTTTAATGTTGTTTTTGAAAAAGATCACTTCCTATACATAAGTATGCAGAATTCCCATTTCCCTCATAAAGAACTATATTTGGTTTTCTTATATTGTCCCTAATTAGTGATTGAAACTGTTGTGAATATATGTCTTATGAACTTATTTGCTTTCTTATTGATGAAATGTTGTAGCATACACCATTTTATTTGTTTTTTTTTTTACTACACTTTTACCAAAGACATCTATTAAAGCATTATATGTGCTATACATTTGTGTGACATTATAGTATACCAATTGAGATTAGTCCTATTATAATTTATTATGCCAATTCAAGAATCTATTTAAAATGTATTAAATTCAGAATCTTGACATTTGAAATTTGGATGCTCTTCATATGACAAAGGTTAGTCTATAGAGTTCTGTTATCATATGAAATATTAATATTTCACAATACAGTTTTGATGAAGTACAATTTGCCGAGCCTGCATATGATAAAGAAATTAAATGCTTACCAAGGGAGTTCAGTAAAAAATTAGAGTCCTGCCTGAACATCTGCTGGAAATTTTATTATCCTGTCCTACTGACAGTGTGGTTCCCTTGTTTTTCTAGATTGACAGCTGAATATTGCACTGATTTCTGCAGCAAATACGTTTAGGTGAACTTTGTTTCCCTTTCTTTTTTTTTTTGTGGGAGTTCAGAACATGCTTTTGATTTTCATCCTATATTTTTTTTATACTCTTGACATTTGTAGATGCCAGATTGAGGTCTAATACGCTGTAGCAACGATAGACCATTGACTTACAGTGAAATGCCAGTTGATATCTCAGTAAACAGAAATATTATTATTCTTTACTGTGCAGTGTGTATAAAAACTGTATGTGCTTTCTTTAGGGAGGCAAATGATCAGATTTTTAATGTCAAATATAAAAAGATCTCTGTTTGCTTTTGTGTTAAATAACATCAAAGATGGCTTTTATTAACTATATTCTTCCTTTCCAAATCAGTCTAAATTGTCCCAAAATAACTAGATTGCTTTTCTTGATATTCTGTTTGGTCACATAAAGAATGATAAAATGATATTCAAAATAAAATTATATTGCATAAATATAGATTGGGTTCAAGTTTAAATTAAAAAAAATGGGAGAGAAATTAACCTGTCAAGCTTAATTAGAGCTAAATTATCATGACAAACCGAGAAGAACTCTAACTAGGAGTATCAGAAATGGTTTGGACTTCACATAAAATAATCCCATGACCTATGTTCCAATCCTATGTTCACATTGTATTGATAGGACATGGATCAAAACATATTGTTTTTATTAATCCTGTCTGTAAATTTTGTCCTGAGAGCTGCATATTCTTTACTGAAATGCACATATAAATTAAACTTGTAACTTTTATTAAGAAAAAGTCTTGAATGAACATATGCCATTGTAATAAGCATTAGATGATTATGTAAGTAAGTAAAGGGAAAATAGGCCTCTAATACATAAAGTACTGAAAACTAAAAACCAAAACTATTTAAGACTTTTCGTTATTTCTTTGGGGTCAAGGTATTGACTGTAGCTGTTTCAGTAAAATAAAACCTTATACTGCACAGCACAATGCTTAGTTTATAGGAAGGGTTTGATAAATATTTCATGAATATTCATTGGATAAATGAATTAATAAATGAATAAATAGATTTTTGGCACCAGCATATTGAGTTTTTTCCCCAGCCATATGAACAGATAGTTAACACATAAAACAATTGACTGTTCCGAGTATTGATCTAAATCAAAGGTGAAAAGGCCAATTTAAAAATTTTCATATCCTTATGTTGTTTCTATAGTACATATACATCAGTCTAAAAATGAAAATGTCAGTGAAATTTCTCATGCATGAATTATACTTTAAGACTTAGTTTGTTGACTAGCCTTTAAAATGCAGAGAATTATTGAGAAAACAGAATAAGAATCACATATTAGGAAAAGACATAAAAATCATCTGGCCCTGTTATATAAGCTCATGCATCAGTAGTCCCGACAGAAGAAATGTAACCTGCTCTTGGACACTTCTAGTGACAGGAAATATACTACATCTTTAAGGCAATGCAGCCTATGATAGCTATGGAAAGATCTATTTTTGTAGAGAAATGTATTCCTTATGTTGACCTCAAATCAGCCTTCTTATGATTTGCATCAATGTTTTATGTATAGTTCTGCTCTCTGAAATACCATGGAATAAATTAGTGCAACTTAATAAAATAAATTGATTTTAAAACATAATGCCCACCCCCAAGTATATATATACCCTAAAGAAAGGCCAACAATTACAGACATAATTCTGTATAATGTACAGAAAAGAACTTTGGCCTGGGAGACTCTAGTCTCTATCCAAAGTTGCTTCTAGATCAGTACTGGAGACATATTGTTCTATAGTATAGGCTGTTATGGTTGCCATAGTTATTGTTCACATTATTCACTACCATTTATCCAGTGCTTAGAATGGACAAACTAAATGCCTTTCATAAGTTATATTGCTTAATTCTCACAAATTCCCTGTAAACTAGTTATTATTTTGTTTTCGGATGAAGTAATAGGCTAAGAAAGTTAAATAAATTGCCCAGGACTTAACGCAACACCTATGTGTTTACTCACATTCACATATGTTGGCAATTTGGGCTGAGCTCACGTGGACAGCTCTTCTGCTTCACATTGTGTCTGTAGGGCTTGTTCATGCATTTACAGTCCTCTGGTGGATGCCTGGGGACTGGCGAAATGTTGCAAGGAGTCTGGAGCCTCAGGTGGGATTGCTATAATTGCTGAGCCTCTCTTTGTCCCTTCATTGTCTTTCTTGCCTTATGGTGTCTGATTATAAAGGAGGCTATTTTGGACTTATTCACAAGGTAGTAGTGTTCTCAGGAGACAAGAATGGAAGCTATACGAACTATTGAAATGAGGACTCCAAAGCACACACTGTCACTCCCACCATATTCTTTCGATCAACGCAAGTCACAAAATCAGTTTATATTCACAAAATAGGTAAATACCATCCACTTTTTGATGACAAGAATCACCAGTTATATCACAAAAGGAATACAGATTGCAGCCACCTTTCCAGTCTTAACTTGACCCCTACTAATAATAATTCCTTCCCACAAGCAAAAGTGCAAACACCACTTTCTAAGACACTAAAATACCCTGATTAATGGCATTAGGCTCAACATTCATGACCTGTGACCGCATGGGGTCCCAATGCATCTGAAGTTAGTTTGAAACAAGTTATCTCTTCCCCATATTCTCAACATAAAACACCATGGTCAAGCCAACCACGCTACTCTCATTCAGAGATAAGAGAAATGTAAGACACATGGCATTCACATGTCCATTGCAATTTTGAAATAGCTTGGCACTTGTTTCAGGGCTCTGAACTCCAGTAATGGGGGAAGATTCTGTTTAGGATCCAGTTCTGCTCCCTGGTACCGATTCCTTAATTTATTGTTCCTACCTACTATTGACTCTGTCCTCTCGGCTGCTGATTCTGAGGTTTGCCCCCACACCAACTAAATGGCCAGTGATGGCCCACGTTGGCAGCTGAGTCACTCTCTCAACCTGTTCTTACCCCTGAAAAGAAGGTTAAGGCCCCCAATCATCTCTTCATTTTCAGTTGTTTTAGTCTTCACTCATGGTGATGTTATCATAAAACTATAAATTAAAAAAAAAACACTCTGTTAACAACTGACTATGCCACATTCATCATTCTCTTTAAAACAGATTCTTCTTTCAAGCTTGGATATATATTGCTGCTGTGGCACTAGGTCCTTAAGGATCTTAGAATTCCTGTTTTCTACCTAAAATTCCACTAGGACCTGCCTGGAACCATTCTAAACTTGTAACAGTCTTACTAAAACATTCTTAATGTAATATTTACTCTAAGGTACTTTCCTTTGAAACTCTTTTTCCATCTAGGAGAGACAAATTATAAAGAATAGCTTTACTTTCTAGCTCAGCCAGCGCTGGGCCCTTTTGACTTGATCTAAGTTTTCCTTAGCAAATTAAATACATCCTCCTTCAGCTCTTTGCTTTCATAGAGTACCTTATTATACTTGGTTACAAACACTTCACTGACATTTCCAGCATTCTGTCCAGCGATTTCCTTTGTCAGATCCATAAATGCATTAAGTACATTTTCTATTTTCAGAATTATCCCCAATAATGATTTTGGCAATTGTTCTATCACCATGTAAAACAGGTGCTCTTTCCCCAGCCCCCAATAAAAAATTTTCTCATGACATTTTAAGCCTTTCCTAACAGTTCGTTCTACATTTTTCCAGCATTTACTAACAGGCTACTCTTGGTTTTTCAAGCTTCTACCTAACTCACAATCTCAAAGACAAAACTACACATTTTTTAAGTTTGCTATGCTAGCAAGCATAAATATTTCTGTATCATTCGTCTATTATTACATATCATACCACCGTACAATTTAGTGGTTCAAATTGCAATAAATTATCTGCTCCATTTCTATAGTTTGGCAATGCTGTCAGGGCTCAGCAGGTTTGGCTTGCCTTTGCTCCAGTGGTGTTACTAGTTGTCACTCATGTATTTTCAGTCAGTTGACAGAATGGTTGGTGGTGGACTGGTGACTGGCCCTACATTTAGTCTGAGTCCTCAGTTGGCATGATGAGGCCTTTATCTCTGTATGGTCTCATCCTCAAAGTCACTATATTGGGCTTATTCACAAGGCAGTGGTACAGGTTCCAAAAAGGTAACAGGAAAAATTGCAAGTGGTTTTGAGGCTGAAGCTGAGTTAGAAGACGCACAATACAGTTTTCATTGTGTTCTATTGATAGGGCCAGTCATAAGGCCAGGTCAGAATGAAAGAAGCATGGCAATGGCTCCTTCCATTAAAAGGCTGAAACCCATCACATCAAGATTTGAACCAAGATCTATTTGATACAAATCCAAGCTCTCTCCACTATTATAGGATTCTTCATATTTTATCCTTTCAGAACCTTGTCACTTCCTCCAAATGAAGGTATTTTGCATCAGTGTTCTGTGGAGACCCAGAGTTAAGTGGATCAAGGATACCAAGGTCTTTCCTCCAGCTAGCAGTGCAGCACCCAGCTATGCTTATATTTCTATTGAGAAGTACAAATTACATAGAAACTTCAGTGAGAAAGAGAGCATTACCACCTTTGAGAATCCACAGTCTTTCAATGCCAGTTCCCTATGCTGTTCTCCAGTCCCACTGGCCTTCTTGCTGGTCTTCCAACGTGGCAGCTTCCACTCTTTAGGGCTGTTTGGCTTGGTTACTTTTTCTGGAATGTTCTGCCCTCAGATCTTTATATGATCAGTTTTTGCATCTCATTCCTTTCTCAGATCAAAATTGCCTCCTTGGAGAAACCTTTGCTGACCATTCAAAACTCAGTCTTTTGTGAGACACTACATTAACCACATTACACTGGTGGTTTTTTTCTCACTGTACTTATTGCTGTATAAAATGGTCATGCTCTTGATTATTTATTTGTTTGCATGTTTGTTTTCTGTTTCAGCATGTTGAAATAGGCTCTGTAAGAAGGGGGATATTATCTTCCTTGCTCACTATTGCATGACCAGTGCCAAGAACAAGGTCTGGCAGATAGGAAGGACTCAAGGCATACTTGTTAGATGAATGGATAATTACAGGATTCTAATTTGGACTACAATTCCACATGACAGCTCTTCAGTTTCTTGGAAACAGCTCTCATGTGCTATCCATATAAGCTTTTTCTTTTTCCTTTCTAAATAGTCCTGTTTTCCTTCCCATAATAAGGTTTGCAGACTTTTTACCATGTAGGTTGTCTGTTCTCCCATGTGGATTTCAAGAAAGTTTCAATCCACATTATCTTAATTGAGACAGAGTTGTGCCTGCATTTGCACAAATTGCACAAATTGCTAGCACCAGATGAGAAATGAGGAATAACATTTTCAGGACAATAAATGATAAAAATAATATTTAAAGCTGAAAGTTTTACAAATATGTTATATTTTGGAGTGTGTCTAATTTCCTTTGGATTATAAGACAGAATATCATACCTACTTCTGTAACTTATTTTGGAAGGCTTTGTTAGAAGTAAAGATCTGGACATTTTTATAACATTAAATCAAACTGATTTATTTTATTATTATCAATAGTTCGTTACCTCATCATGAAGTTCTATGAAACAATACATGAATAATAGTTCATTGTGTTGTTTTTACTCTCATTCTAGCTTCAGATTTTTGTACATAATTAATTTCTCTTTACTGTATAATATTGTTCACCTGATATATAATTGTGCATTTACAAAAACTAACTAAGTGGTTATAATTATTTAAACACATTCAATGTAAACTCACCTTGGAGTCTTTTAACATGCTAGAAACCAAAATGATTTCATTGCACTAGGAGTTCACAACCTAACTAGGTTCTTTGATTACCATTTAGGCTTTCATTATTGAAATTTGTAAAATTGACTTATTCTCAAATGATAAAGGATGGGTTTATTAAAAGGCTATAGTTCACAAGTACTAGTTTTGTGGGAGGTTGTATCCAGTGTTTACTATTGTTTACCTTGCTCTTCTGTGATGTCACTCTCCTTAACAATGAAAGAGTGTGTGTGTGTGTGTGTGTGTGTGCGCGCTTTTGTATTTGTGTTCTTGCATACTCACCTGGATGTGCTTTCAGTATTGAAGCTAATCTTTCACGGGAGAATCTAATAAATGCACAATTGTCTCTCCCCAAAGTTGTAACTTAATCTTTCTTGCCAGTAACACCATGTTTCTAGACTTAGTTCATTATCATTAAATGGAAAATATAAATTAAGATGTTTGCAAGCACAAGTTAAAGAATGTATTTTTAATAATAAGTAATATTCTTTAATAGTAGTCAGAGTGATACTTTTAAACATGCATATGGTTAAAGCTATCAAATTGTTCCAAATAATTTTTTATACTTTATTTCAAATCTGGGCTAGTTGACTATGAAGCAGACTAATCAATTTTCCAATATAATTACATCCTCACTTCTTCTCTGTTTCAGGCTGTGATTTCACACTTGTTAATTAGTTAATCATTTTGATAGAGAGGACAAGGTGAGATTCAAATAGACTTTTTAATAATAGAAATTGATGTGTATAGGGCTGGGATTGTGGCTCAGTGGTAGAGCGCTTGCCTAGCATGTGTGAGGCACTGGGTTCGATTCTCAGCACCACATACAAATAAGTAAATAAAGTTTCATCAACAACTAATTAAAAAGAAAGAAATTGTTGTGTATAATTTTGATTCAGGTTAGCTAGTAGATGGACCTACCTTGTAATGGAAAATACCGCTTATTCAGTCAGCTTGCTTGCTTTCTTCCTGTCTCTCTCTGTCTCTCTCTGTCTCTCTCTCTCTCTCTCTCTCTCTCTCTCTTTCTTTCTTTCTAGACTGAGTAAACCCAGCAGTGTTCTACCACTGAGCTACATCCCTACATAACCTAGCCATTTTATTTTGTTCTGAGACAGAGTCTTGCTAAAGTGCCCAGGTTGGCCTTGAACTTGTGATCTCTTGCCTGAGTCTCCTGGGTAGCTGGGATTATAGGACTACACCACCACACCCAATCTTGTCTTTTTTTTAAGCAACTGGTCAAGGTTAATGGAAAATTATCATAATTATTACTAATGGAAATTTTCTTAAAGTATAGTCCTGCTGTTTGAGAAAGTGATTTTTATCCTTAACCTGTTTCACATAATTCTTTTGCAGATTTTAAATTTGACTAGTTAAAAGTCTTCATTTTCTGAGTTTATGTAGATGAAGCAATCTTAGTTTGAAATTAAGATGGATTGAATTCCGTAACACTTTCCTTGCCTTCGTATTTTTCTTTATTGCTTTTTAACAAGATTCTAGTAATTGCTATATAGGAATATTCTTAATCTGTCTTAAAAACAAAACTTGATAAAATCATGACTATACCACTGTCAAATTTTTTACTAAGGACATACCTACAGTGCCTATTTTGTTCCAAGATTTAGTCAGTTTTTAGTACAATTATAGTTTTCTTTATACTTCTTTTTCTTATAGAAATTGCAATGTGATTCATATTCAATCACCACTATTTCTGAAATAAGATGCTATAAAAAAACAAGGTGTCATTAACTCAAGGAAGTTACTGATATTTTAGAGACTCAGTCAGCTGCCCTGTAAGACACCCACTGATTTTTCTTACCCTACGTCCTCCTCTGCTTCTCTTTAGTTCAGCCCACTGCCCTTTGCATCATGCTCTGCTTATTCATTTGCATGTTGCCCATAATATTTCATATGTTTGGAATGGTTTCTAACTTCTTTTCTGCCAAATTCACCCTCTATTAATGTTAAAATTTCCCTTAAAATGTCATTAAGTGAAGTGTCATGTTAAGGTATATCACTAAACTCAATGCACTGAAATCTTTTACTAATTCCCTTCATGTACTTTTAAAAAAATCTCATTCACTCAGATATTTCTTAGGCACTGACTGGGATTGTGTGTGTGTGTGTGTGTGTGTGTGTGTGTTATTCTGCTATAAAGAACCTAAACTAAAGCTCAGAAAGTATGTTAAAACAAGGCAACAGAAATTTTTTGACTGAAATGTTGCTTAAGAAGCAGTATCCCGCCCTGATCCCTCCCTGCTTTTTTTAACAAGAAAATTAACTTCACATTTGACTTATGTCTTATCCTGGACAGAGGGTTAGCACATGAATATCTGTCATGAGGGTGCCAGGCATATTTAAAATTCAGCAAAGTATGTCATAAAATGGCATAAGCAGTTGTAGAGACAATAGGGACTTACTGTTAGCTAGAAATTTCAGTGTAATTATGTGGATAAGGGGGACTATGAAGAAGTTTTAAACAGGATTTGCATAATTCAACTTGGAAGCCATTGTTGATCACATCTCCATTCACTGTTTTAACAACTTTCAATTCTCCCCTCTTGCAGACTCTTTTCTGATAAAACAGCTTTAATCATCAGGTTTATGTTTATATCATCTCTACCTTGGTTTTACCATTCTTCATTCATAAGAAGGCATCTTTTGCCCTTCTCATATTAAAAAGGCCACTGATAACACATGTCCTCTGTGGCTATGTTAACCAATTGCTCTTTCTCCACATTCTGAACTTTTAGAGTTTTACTAAATTGTTACAAGATGGAAATGATTCTTTAAAATTTGCTTATTTTTTTCCTTGCCTAATATAAGCCTCTGGAAGTCAAGTTCCGTGACCTTCAGGTCTTGCTAACAAGGGGTTCATAGCACTACTGATTGAATACTTCCTTGTTCAGCAATAATATGGAAATCAGAATGATAAATTTTACTACCACATGAAAAACTGTTTCTATATTCTTTTTTTATTTTTTTAAATTTTTATTTCATTGTACACAAATGGGGTACAACTTTCCTTTCTCTGGTTGTCCATGAAGTCGAGTCACACCATTTGTGTAATCATACATGTATATAGGGTAATTACGTTTGTCTCAACCTATTATCCTTCTTGGTAAACATAATTTCATACAACTCTAATATTCTTCAAGTAGACAGGCATTTTTTAGAGTGACCCTTCTTGTAGGCACTTTTAAACATTCTTCAAAACTACTTCCTGACTCTTGGGAACTTCCCTGTGGTTCTTTGGAGTCTTTCTTTGGTCATGGCTTACTCCCTGCACAACTCCTAGGAGCACACTGGGTACTCTAAATTTCCTCTGCTGAGATTTGTTTGCTTTTCCCTATAGTAGAGCATGAGACCTCACAGCGTCTTATTTTATATGGATCCTTTACCAGGGGAAATCTCACATTTCCTATATCCTGCCAAATCCTAGAATGCAGTCTTGATGTCATAAAGGTACATTTCTTTGAGCTCATCTTCTAGCAGCAGTAAAGTGACACCTCACCTTTTAGATATATCAAGCAGACCAGGACACTGTACACTGTGAGCCACCTCTCCAAAGGGGAGAAGAAAAGCTGCAGGGCCTACATATGAAGTGTTCTGAGAGGTCTGTTTAAATCCCTGACTTGGGGCTTGGGGTGGCAGAGAGACTCAGAACACACCATCAGCACACTCCAAAGAAATCATTTCATTAATCACTAATGACCTTAACTTTGTGTATCCTTATTAGATCAAAGGGTGTAGAAGTTCCTTGGGCAGGTTTTTGTCATCCACCTGGGTATTAATGCAAGGGGAAAATTTATTTTTGTGGCTTATTTCAGTATCTCTTAAGGTCTCAGCCAAAATGTGTAATCTTATACCCTTTTAATATCTAGGTCAACTTTTAATTATCAATAACATTAATTATGTGACAAGACATTATTAAAAACCTTACATTTCATAAAAGTTCTCTCATGCTGAGTCTTTTTTCTAGATTTTGTGTATTATGTAATTTTTTTAATATGGCAGTAGGTTTTAGCCTAAATTTTTCAAAAAGCAGTTGCCAAGATGAGGCTAAATATGTATTTATTAGGGGAAATCCCTGTGGGATTTTTATGGAGGGAGGTGAGGAAGGTTGGGAAAGCTATAAGATAACAACGTAAGTCTGACTCTGGGTAAAGGAAATAAAGATGGAAGGTTTCCAAGAATGGCTTACATTCTAACAAAACTTGATCAAAGCTATTGAAGGAGTCTTTGTGTCTCTCAGTGATGACTGTTTAGTCTTTTTGCCCTGTTCGGTCATTGACTGAGCCATGAGAGAAGCACAGCTGCAGCACAAATGCAAGGCAGGTTTCACAGCCCAACAGCAGGATCCATTTCTTCCTTATGTTCCTGGTGGTTGGAATTCTGGGCCATATGGATATGGTAGTCTCCCCTCATCCCTGGGGGATGTGTTCTAAGACCTCCAGTGGATGCTTAAAACTGCAGATAATATTAAACCCTAAATATACTGTGTTTTCACCCTATACATGGATACCTGCAATAGAATTGAATTTATAAATTAAGCATAGTATCAGATTAACGACAGTAACTATTAATAACAGAACAGCTGGGCACAGTGGCACATGCATGTAATCCCAGTGACTCAGGAGGCTGAGACAGGAAGATTGAGAGTTCAAAGCCAGCCTCAGTAGCTTAGCAAGGCCCTAAGCAACTCAGTGAGAACTTGTCTCTAATAAAATACCAAAAAATGGGGCTGTGGATTTGTCTCAGTTGTTAAGTGCCCCTGGTTCAATTTCCAATACCAATAAATAAATAAATAAAAATAACAGAACAATTTAAACAATAATGCAATAAAAGTTAAATGAATGTGATCTCACTCTCTGTTGAAACATCTTATTGCACTGTACTTGTTTTCTATTTGTGACAATGTGAAATGATACAGTGCATACATAATGAGATAAAATGAAGTAAATGACATAGGCATTGTGATGTGGGGTTAGACTTCTACATAAAGGTTACATGAACTTAAGAACGAAGATACCATGACAGTCAATCTTATATTCCAGATGGCTACTAAGTAACTAATGGAGAGGTAGTATATATAGCATGGATACTTTGGACAAAGGGACTATTTACATCCTGGGCAGGATAAAGCAGAATGGCATGAAATTCATCCTGCTACTCAGAATGGCATGTAATTTAAAACTTATACTAAGTACAGTGGTGCATGCCTGTAATCCCAGCAGCTTGGGATATCAATGGCAGGAGGATATCAAGTTCAAAGCCAGCCTTAGCAACTTAGCAAGACCCCAAACAATGCAGTGAGTCCCTGTCTCAAAATAAATTTTTTTTCAGAAAAGGAAAGGAGATGTGGCTCAGTGGGTTAAGTGCCCCTGGGTTCAGTCCCTGATACCAAAACACAAAAGAAACAAACAAACAAAAAAAAGAATTATTTATTTCTGGAAATTTAATGTTTGTCGCCATGAATGATCATGGGCAACTGGAAACCCAGAAGGTATAACTGTGGATAAGAGACCTGTACTGTGTTTGGATATTCTACAATACTCAGCATAAGATAGGCAGCCACTTCATTGTATATAGCTTTTAAATGGGGAAATAAAAATATTGGCATTAAATTTTGAAATATTTTATTGATCAATATGAAAAGAAGTGTAGTTGTATACACAACAGGGAACCAGATGTAAATGAAATGCTTAATACTTAACATTCTCTTATTTAGTATTATAAAATGAAAAGAGAGAGACAAGCTTGCTTGCAGACAGCTGGATGGGTAAAATATACTCTTAAATTTTAAATTGTGTTTTTCATTGTAAATTCTACAGTAGTCATTACTGAAGTATTATAATCGTCTCTTTGATTTGAAAAAAGTATCACCCCTTTTTAAGTAATGCGACTGTCAAATTACTTAACTTCTCTAAACTTCAGCATGTTAACTTATAAAATCAGACCAGATTTTTTTCTTGCTTTTTCTTACAATATTCTAGTGATGCTTAGATTGATTTTTTAAAATAAAGAGGTAGAAATGATTTACAGCATATAAATAACCATATCAATGAAAATTTTAATTCATTAAATAATCTCTATGACAGACTAAATCATTAATAGTTATATAATCTTATAGAAAGTAATAACTCATCTCTGCTGGTATTGCCCACATCAAAGCCCCCCATTTCTCCCTCAGTACCATACCGGCCTCCTTGTTTCCACCCTTGTCCTCCATTGCAGCTCTACTGGGAGCCAGAATGGTCTCATACAACTTAGCTCATTGCCCATTTTTGCTTTAAATATTACCATAGTTTCCCATAGCCCTTAAAATAAAACCCTGAATCCTTATACAAATCATTTTTACCACAGAACTTGTATTTCTTGAACCTCACCCTATTTTTTCTTTATTTCATACTAATTAATCTACAGTCACAATGGCCTTTTTTAAGTTCCTTCAACTTGTGACCTCTTACTGTTTTCCATGTCTGAAAATTTTAGGCCCTGATATGCAAAAAAAAGAAGAAAGAGAATAGTGTTGCATATGGAAAAGTTAAATAATGCAGGAATAACTCTATTGTCTTAAGTGGTTTGTATTTATTGATGCTTATCAGATATCCGAAAGTGTAGGTGACAATTAACCATTTAAACTCTGAAGGAGTAGTCAAATTATTTTTTGTTTTCCATTAATGGAAGATTTTATGCCTTCTAAATTATTCAATAAAATTCATCCTCTTTGTTTAAGAAGGAAAAAAAGAAAATAGTGTTCTTCCTTATAGCTGTTGGGATCTCATTAGTTTCCAATCGTGAAATCCCCAGAAAACAGATAGTATTTCATAAGAGTCAGAAATTGCACTGCAGAGAGCTGTGGGTGTTACTTGACGTATCCATGGGTTCAGAGAACAGCTTTTTAAAGAATGCTTTTTCATGTAAAATTAACAAGTGTTAATGTAAGTGTTAAAACACCAGGTTGTGATTCCTGGTTTCTAAACCTTTTCATAGTTGATTGAGAGAAAACTACAGAATGGTTCCTTATCCAAGAGCACATTCCACCAGTGTGTGAGGGATTTGTATCTGTAACTGCTATTAACATTAGTGAAATTTAATCAAGTAGATCTCCTACACACAGATCAGAAAGTTTGCTCAAATTACTGTAGGCATATCCAATTATGGGGAATAATCCATAGTAAATGTAATTTAAAGTGTTTTACATTAAAACATGAAATAGAACATATTAAGAATTGGGCTCCTAAGCCATTTTTGAAGCAGGTACTAAAGTATCTATGATATTGGACTTTTGGTATTAAATAAAAGATGTTTGTAAACAGTTCAATAATTGGACAGGCTCCATATTGATTTTTTCCTTTGTTATATAATATTACCCACTTCTCCATCCAGAACCATGTCGTAAGGGGTTTTAAGAGTGCTAGAAACACAGTCGCTGTTGTGTATTGGAATGTGGGAATGTGCAAAGACGGAAAGGCTGTCACAGCAGTCAATAAGATCTGAGAGGTGTTGACTAATTGCCTGCTAATTACACAGTAAATTGTCTAATTAAGCTGATGGTTAATTAGGGTACGCTTGCACAGCAGTCTTGTGGAATTTGTGTCTGATGTCTGGGGAAGCAGCTTGTATAATTGGCAAACTGGTAAGGACTGGCAGAGAACAGGACTGGGAAGCTCCCTGCCAGTGCATGACAGAATACGGATTTAGTGGAAACAAAAGGGTTGTCATTTTTATACTGAAGGTTTTGTTTCAGTTCTGCAGCTATTCTGCAGTGAGCAATTGAGAAATACATCTGAAGCCCAAATTACGCATGAGTAAAAGAAGGCTCAAAAAGTACGTCAGAATGTGAAATGCGTTGCTTGCTTGCCATGCATTGCCTCTGATACACTCTCACTTTATATGAATCTACACATTGCGTGATTTTACAGTTCCTCCTTTTAACATGTGTTATTTGGCATTCTTGTGCAAAAATAAAATAGGATAATTCCACGCATTTAAGGAAAAAAATATCCCTATGAATATTTGAGAAGATAACAAATATGACTGATTAGAAGACATTTAAATAAGAACTTTGAGCTCATTAATTATTAATCTCTATCACCATGAACCTTTAAATATTACACATAGTACAGATATGTTTGGATAATATCTCAAATAAATACAAATTACATCTGTAATGAGAGGATTTTAATTTTACCATTTTTACAATTTACCATGCAACTGGCTTTGGCTTATAATTTAATAAAATGTAGGAACAGAATATTTCAATACCTAATTAAGTGGATTTCATTTCTGAATGAATGCAAATGGTATTTGATGAACTATGAAAGAAATTTGAGCACTTCAAAAATAAAAGATATAGAAGTAATTTTGTTTTTATTGTTGTATATAACTGCTGGAAATTTAACTTTACATTTCAAAAAGTCATTTATGACTGAAATTCAAACACAAAAATTTACCCCATAAAGTAAATTAAATGAATCCATTGAAGAATATCAGTTTTTAATGGTTGAAGTTAGATATACACACATTCCCTCTTTATGAAAGATCTGAATGCAAATGATTGCTTCTATTACCATTTGCCACTCAGGCTCCACCATATTTTTCAGATTTCAAAATAGGATTTTGAATAGAACATTAGGTTGCTGTTGAAACAAAGGGTCACAAGTGCATCATGAATCTTGGATTGATTTGCCCTTCTGTGTTAATAAAACATGAAAAACTATTAAGCATTTCAAAGCTAGATTTCTAAAAGTTAAGAAAGCCTTAATTGAAGTCTAGTACCAAATTTTTTGCTAATTCATTGTCAAAGAAAATTAAGCCTGCATGTGATTGGACAAATATGTATGTTTTTGTTTCCACTGTTGTTAAAAGGAGAATGTCAGGAATTTCAATATGTGTTTTTAAGAAACACTATGTACTCTCTAAAATATCTTCGAATTAGCATTAGTCTTACATAAGCAGGGTAAATGAAAATGTTCAGTGTTTTAATATAAAAGGTGTTTTCAACCTTTAGAGCAAAATCTTAAAATATAAAGTCATAGATATAGAAATAGAGGTAAAATTTAAATATTATTTATTTTGAAAATGTAGAAAATCGTATTCATTCCATTTGGAGTTTTAGGTTACAAAGTCTTAGAAGATTTTATAAAGAAATTATGCAGGATAGCAGAAAAGTGAATTTACCAAAGGAATACAAAGCTAAACACTGAAATTGCTTATTTAACGATATATCTCCTGAGGGAGAAAAATCAGATAGAGGTCAGTGTTGTAACTCCAGACACTCTATATTTTCATCCACTCAATTTTTCACTTTATTCCTCATAGAAATAATATAAAAACTTTATTTCTTGTAAGGGATAAAGGTTTGCATAAAAGAAATATCAAGTAGATCTATCTACCATTGTAGTGAAAGTTATAAAGAACTTTTTAAAAAGCCTAACTTTCAAGAAAAATCTCTCCTAAATAAGTATCAGTGTTTTATCTGTCAAATAAAAATCTTGATGGTTTCTATTAATATTTAGCCATCACAAGATTAAATTATATTTATCCTGAGTTCATGTAGTCATCTTTTGAAAACTTAATGTGCTACTTTGTCTGTAAATCAATCTGTAATCTATCATTGTTTTATTTAAAAGTCAGAAATGTTTTGTGTATATACATATGTCTGTGTACATATATATATATATGTCTGTGTGTATGGGTATATGTATATATATACAATGCCTGTGTCATTAACACACAAACACAGATTTTAATCACAGGTTCTTTACTATGCAAATCCTTTGGGTAGTTTTATCCCTGCAATATAAAAATTCAGAGTAGCTGGGTGTGGTGGTGCACACCTATAATTCCAGTGGCTCAGAAGGCTAAGACAGGAGGATCCAGAGTTCACAGCCAGCCTCAGCAACAGCCAGGGGCTAAGCAACTCATTGTGACCCTGTTTCTAAATAAAAATACAAAAAATAGAGCTGGGGATATGACTCACTGGTCGAATGCCCCTGAGTTCAATCCCTGGTACCCAAAAAGAAGAAATTAAAATCAGAGTAAATAAATACAATATTTAGCAATGTTAGCCATCAATTTCACGATTATAAATTGATTTTATAATTCACATATCATAGGATTCACTCTTAAAGTATATATTTTCATGGTCTTTAGAATAGTTGCTTCTTATTTATAACTTAACTTTCTGTTGTTTCAGTTATCCATGGTAAATCTCAGTTTGAAAATATTAAGTGGAAAATCCCAGAAATATACGATTCTTATGTTTTAAATTATATTGTTTTGAGTTGCATGATGAAATCATGCAGCACCCTGCTCCATCTCACCAAGGATGTGAGTCATTCTTTCATCCAGCATATCCACACTGTATGCACTACCCTTCTGTTAGTCACTTAGTAACTGTCTTGGTTATCAGATCAACTGTTACAGTATTTCAGTGCTTGTGTTGAAGTAACTTGTGTGTAATAGAGTATCAACCCTCAGTCACAATGCTTGTGTCATTAACTCACTTTATTTCATCTCTCATCATCCATAAGTACTGTATAATAAAACATTTTGAGAGAGATGACCATGGCATGACTTTTAATATAGTATATTGTTATAATTATGCTATGTCAGTATTAGTTATCATTGTTAAGTTTTTACTTCACCAAATTTATAAATTAAACTTTAACATATGTATTGTTATATATAGGAAAAAACATTGTAAGAATTGGGTTTGGTACTTTGCAGTTTCAGACATCCCCTTGTAATACATTCCCTTTGTATAAGGGAGAACACTGTAGTAACAATGCATCTATCACCATCGTCCATCTAATTTCAGAATATTTCCATTACCCCCCAAAGAAATTCTGTTCTCATTTGTAATCACTCCCCATTTCTCACATCCCCCACCCCTCGAAACCATTAATGTACTTTCTACATCTACAGATTTGCCTATTCTGAACATTTGATATAAATAGAATCATAATTCATGAACTTTTGTTTAGTTCCTTTTACTTATTTAGCATAATATTTTTCAGGGATCATCCATATCAAAACTTCATTCCTTCTTATGGATATACTGCATTTTGTTTACCTATTCCTTAATTTATGACTATTTTTTGCACTTTTTACCTATTATAAATATCTCCTGAATATTCCTTTACAAGATTTTGGGTGGATATATGTGCTCCATTCTCTTTAGACTGTACTTAGGCATGGAAATGCTGAGTAACATGGCAACTCTATTTTTAACTTCTTGAGGAATGCCTGGAATGTTTTCCATAGCAGCTGTACCAGTCTCTATTCTTACCAGCAATGTGTGGTGTTTCTGAATTGTTCACATACTCATCAACATCATTATCTATTTTTTAAATTATAGCCTTCATAAAGTAGCTCCCATCTTTCTTTTCCTCTTCTATTCTATAAGATGTGGCTACCAGGACGATTTGACCAAGTTACTCAGTTACCCAAAGAAATGACATAATAGAAAGCCCAAAAATGGACTTTGTGGGAGAGAAGAAATCTCTGAAAAATGGCCAGCAAGCAGGGATAAAGAACATTGCTCCAGGAGTCTCAAATTACATGTTTCCTTCATATTTCTATCCTTCTAGGTAATTTTATCCTTCTAGATCCAGCAGCATCAATTTTGAGAGTTAGGAAACTTACCTGAGTTCTATTTCCAATCTAAGAGCTCCCATTTATGCATGATGAAATTTAGCCTTCAATTAACTAATAGATTTGTTCAGGTTGTTTTATTGATTATGTTAAAGGGTGCTCCCAAACCATATGCTGCACATTCTTAATACTGTATATTTCATCATATTTTATATTCTCTTTAGTTCCTTATTCCTTTTTATGACCACATATTGTAGAACTAAAAGACATAGTCCTGGATGTAGAGGTACTATGCATGAGTATTGAATTTGCATGTTTTGTAAAACACAGTATGAGAGAGGTAGAAACGAAGAGCTATAAAATTACAGAGGAGGTACCAGGCCAAGTTGAAGGCAAGGGACATCATTGGAGAGAAGGTGATACCCAAGAGGTGCCCTGAATAGTGGCTACTGGAAGAATAGGGAGCACACTATAGATGAGAAGCAGGGAGAGAATGCAAGCCCAGTGGAAGTGGGAGTTGAGTTTCACTGAAAGGAGGATGTAATGAGAATAGGGTGAGTTCCAGGGGAACCACATGTTGAAGGACCTCATCTGTCTCTGAAAGAGAGCTTGGATTTAACCCTGAAAGATAATGAATGAACTCTATGCAAAGGAGGCCAAGAATAGATGCAGTGTGCATATTGGAAAGGTTTCTCTGATAGTAATGTAAAAAAGTTTTAGGAAATATGTTCATTGCAGAAGTAATTTATGACAAGCCAGTCTGTTTCCAAGCACTGTGCTTGAATGATGAGGACAGTGGTGAGGACTGTGATAGGCCTCCTGGAGTTGCAGATCCAATGTAGTAGAAAAGACCATAGACCATAGGTTGCAGCCAGAGCAAAGTGAACCTATTTGAAATGTATAGAGATTAGAATGGCAGGTTTGGTGACTGAATGCATGAGGAAGAAGCTCAGAGTGACTCTAGCATCTTTGATTTGGCAGCTTTTTATGGTTGTTTTGCAAAGGAAGTGAATGTAGGATGAGAAAAACATGTTCTATGACATCACTAAGGCAGGACTTTTCAAAATCCAAAGAAAACTGTCATTAGATACTTTTATTCCCCAACTATAATTACTTCAAATATTTGTAAGGAAAAGGTCACCCTAACAGAGGAACTCCAGTTATTAAATGGAACTGAAAATGTTAACAATTTTGTAGATGAGATATAGGGACTAATGTAGAGTTCTAAAATTTGAACTTAATTTATTTATTCTAAAATTAGATCTAAAACTAACATCTAAATGGGAAAAGTTAAATAACAGAACAGGATGTTAAATCAATATGATTAATTAACTTGATATAAATAACTTGAGCATTGCTGTGTTTATCTGTAAATCATTTATCATGGTACCAGCTGTAAAAGAAAATCTTAATAATAATGATAATGATGTGTATCATCCTCCTACCCAGCAGAGGTGTCATGACAAATTGTTAACAAACTGTCTTACAGCACTTCACAGATTCAAATGCTAATGTTATAATAATATAATCAATAATAATAAAATCAACAATGGAACAAATCATTTTGATGTAACTTGGAAAAGGAAATTTATTAAAACTTAGAGTTTGCATGTGAACAAAGTACCAAAACAGAATGTTTCATCCCTTTAAGCCTATACTTACAAGGGGACAATGGGGCTAGAAAAAGTTAAGAGAAACATTTCTCTCCCTTTTCTGCTTCTTATCTCTGTCCCTGTCCCTCTCTGTCTTCTTCTGTCTCTCAAATGGAACCTTGACCATTCAGGCAGAATTAGTTACCAAACTCAGAACATTGTACAAATATGTATCTTCCATCCCCACACTGTCATTGTTCAAGGATTCATTTGTTCTCAGTAGGACACTATATGACTCTTTTAAGAAGTGTGATTTCCAGCCAGGCCTGATGGTGTACATCTGTAATCCCAGCAGCTGGGGAGGCTGAGACAGGAAGAGCTCAAGTTCAAAGCCAGCCTCAGCAATGGTGAGGCACTAAGCAACTCAGTGAGACCCTGTCTCTAAATTTAAAAATACAAAATAGGGTTGGGATGTGGCTCAGTGGTTGAGTGACCCTGAGTTCAATCCCTGGGACCATCCCCCCAAAAAAGTCTGATTTCCAGGCTGAGAATTTAGCTCAGAGGTGGAGTACTTACTGCTTAGCATGAAAAAGACCCCAGGGTTCGTTTGCCACCACCACCAAACAAATAAAAAAAGAAGGTCTGGTTTCCATCCATAGTTGTTTCCACAGAAATCAATGATTAATGCACTTATTCTCAACTAAAATAAATTTGGACATCTCTTGCTCCTGGCTACCAATGCTATTGTATTCCTTAGCATAACATAAAATATCCTCTAGCATCTCAACCCAGCTTTTGCTTAGTGTTTATTTCCACTGTCCCACCTCTTAAAAAGGTTTAATAACAAAAGCCCTGAGTTTTCACCTACAAGTGTCCCCTTCATAATTACATAACATTTCTCAGACTCCATATGTTATTTTTATTATTCAATCTGCAGACTGTGCTTGTGCACAGGGTTTTGTAGACCACTCACTCGTCAAACCAGACCTGCACAGTCCCTGAAGATGGCTTGTGTGTCTTTGTCCCCAGCACTTGTTCACACAGTGTGCACCCATCTGAAGTGCCCTCCCCGCTATCTTGCCTATCAGAAATTTAATTCTCTCTCAGGAGTCATCTTAGATGTGAACTTCTCTCAAAACTTTCTCTCTTTTTAAAGCTGTGTTCTAAACGTTTGAAATTCTAGTACTGCCTGCTTTAATAGGAAGAGGACAAATATTGCAGTGGAATTACAAATCTGCCATTAACACTCTATGTAGTCTTGTAAGGAGGTGGGTGAACCATGTATTAGGTCCTTTCTACCTCTTCCATGCTGCATTTTATTTTTTATTTTTTAATTTTTAGTAGTACTTTTTAAAAAAATTTTTTAAGTTGTTAATATACCTTTATTTTATTCATTTATTTATATGTGGTGCTGAGAATTGAACCCAGGGCCTCGCACGTGCTAGGCAAGATCTCTACCACTGAGCCACAACCCCAGCCCTCCATGCTGCATTTTCATTTAAATATGTTTCTTTTTCTTCTGAGTCATCTGTGTACCAGGTCTATCTCACTTGGAGGAACTAGTATTGGATATTCATTGTGTATATATTATATTTGAAAACCACATAATTTACATTTTGTCTTTTGCTACCAGCAACTCACTGTGTTAGGTGTCATGATCCCTATTGCATGGGTAAACTGAGGCATAGTGATTTCTGAGCCTTCTTTCTGTAAGTCCTATACAGTCATTGCACAAAGCCTTGAACATAGCAGATGCCCAGAAAAGGCTGAATTGCCCTCTTCTGTCTCATATTGAGTTTTTCCACTTCCAGGTAGAAAGATGATGTGAATTTATCATATAGGAGAAACTGATCAATAATCTTTTTGTGACATCATTTTGCTATAGGGAGAATTTACGTTACTATAGGTTTTTAGGAAAGAACTGAGAAATTTGTTAATAAATTTACTATGAACCCTTTCTAACTATCTTATTTTATGGAACCAGCATTCTCCCTCCCATAAGGGATTATGTTTAACTATTCATTGGTAATCATTGGTTGGCCCTTCTTTGAGTCAAATGTTTTACATTCCATGAATCACAATTCCCAGTTCTGGTACAAAATCAACTGGATCTCAGTATTCACCAAGTTTACCAGCAAGATTGTATGTTAGGCAAAGCAAATTGAAAGCCAGGACCCCAACAGGGAAAGCAATGACCCTGCACTCATACCTTCATTTCTTAAATCTTTAAACACAACAAATAAATTGCAGAGGTAATGAAAAAGTTTCTTCCGAATTGAACTCCCCTGAGCTCTGGATTTCCATGTTTCCTCCACTGCTTATGTTTTAGTACAGTGGTATGAATATGAAAACCCTTAGCACTAAGGGATTATCCTCTCCCCAGTGCTCTGTGCAATATTTTAAAGGTGTCCCAATGTTATAGATTACACTGAAATAATACAGTCTACTTGGTATTACATTCTGTATTCATATTTACTATAAAATGTCTCGCTACAGCACATTCCTTCACTTCCTATAGAGAAGGATGTAATGTACAACAGAGAAGTGCATTTTTTAGAAACACTGAAATGAAAGTTGTTGATTTTAAAAGACATTTTGTCACAGATGAGTGAGGGAGAAAGAGATCAAACCAGCAAGTCTAGCCAATCCATGGTTTCATTCATGCATCTCTTCTGCTTAGCGCTTTCCCCTTCGGTATCATTAGCATTTTCATTTCGAAAAATGACAGTCTGCAGTGGAAGCAGTAAAAATGTTCAACCTGTGGTTTAAATTATTGATTTTTTAGAATATTGAAGCAGTATTTCAAATGGATTTTGTTAGAGATACTTCTGGGTGGGGGGTTTCAAAGGTAATTTGATATCCAAAAGCCTGTATATTTCAAAGAGTTTCCATTCTTTGAATTTCTTTAGACTCTGGGTGATTGGATAAAAATGCTTATTGTCTTCAGGATTTGCTTGAACTTGAAACATATATTTGCACACCGTGCTCTTCATGATTTATGGTGTGTGCTCAGACTATGATCAACTGGCAAAATAAATCTTCATTTGTAAACAAAAGCTGATTTTAAAATGAAGGAAAAGATGCTATGATTTGCATGTATTGAAGGTCAGTAGTTTAATAGATAGCTAGTTTGCTGATAGAAAGGTGTGGTTCTCTAAGAGTGGATTTTAATGAAGCTCCTCAAACTGTGTTATGCTAATAAGAAGTAGAGTGTGGCCACAGATTGTCTTTAAAGTCTTTGCAAGTCTCTCGCCACAGTCAACACTCACACAGGAGCAGAAAATGTTTTGACAAGGAGCAGGATTACTGACTGCTGTGTGTGTGTGCTGTGCAGGTGGTTCACTATTCCCAGCATGTTTCTACTTATGGAAAAAGCTACTTAAAAATTACATTATATCAAAATGACTTGATCTGCAATCATTCTACAAGTTGGAGCCCTATCAAAGTCAATGAGGGCTTGGAGTGCAAATTTATGACTGTATCGAGCTTAATATGTGGAGAGTTGCATCATATTTTGTAATGTCAAGTATCACACAGCAATGGATGACACAAATTTGAAATAAAACCTGATATTCTCCCTTGACAAGTGGAAATGAATTAAAAACACACTATCAGAGGAGATCTTTTTGAGACCTTGGGATATGAAAGGGAAACCTGCCACTTAATCCAATGAGATGTACCCACAATAAGTCCTTTGAACATTTAAATCCACTTAAAATATCTTCCCATTGTCAGTGTTGATTGGACGTTTAGGAAAATATATTTAATATGAGAATGCAAACTATAGAATCAAATCTTTTTTTTTTCCCCTGTTAGTCCTGGAAATTGAACCTAGGGTGCTCTACCACTGAGTTACATCCCCAGCCCTTTTTATATTTTATTTAGAGACAGAGTCTTGCCAGTTTGCTGAGGCTAGGCTCTAAACTCTGATCCTCCTGCCTCAGCCTTTCATGTTGCTGGGATTACAGTTGTTAGTGGACCTGGCAAGACTCTCCTCCCCTTTCTCTAAAATCTTCATATAATGGACAATATGATAGTTCATGTACTATTATGACATAGATTATCTGACTGAATCTTGTCTGAGCTAGAAGTTTTCATATTGTTTCATAATAGTACAGTTAACGAAATGAAGGTTCAGAAAATTAAATAAACGATCAGCTTCACATATACATTTCAAAAGCCAATGCTCAACTCTGTCTCTTCTCACTTTTTAAAAATGTCACTTTAAAATTGGCATCAAAAGTGGCATTCAAAGAGCCATGGGCCCTCACACTTTCATGGCATCTATGTATAAAATACTGTGTGTTAATCTCTCTTATACCTTCTCCCTTCTTCCACCCATTAGATGATTCCCTGATTAAAATCATTTTTGTGACTGGATGTCCCAGTCAGTGGGCATAAACTAATTCATGGAATCTCTACATTCGCCTATGCAGTATGCAGTATTATTAGCCCCATACAATGGATGAGAAGAAGAGATGTGGAATAGTTGTTCCTAGCAAACCACTAAGTGGTAGCAAAGATAAAATAATCTCTACTGGGCTTGGGTTGTGGCTCAGTGGTAAAGCACTTGCCTAGCATGTGTGAGGCACTGGGTTCGATTCTCAGCACCACATATAAATAAATGAATAAAATAAAGGTCTATCAACATCTAAAAAATATTTTTAAAAAATAATCTCTACTATAAGGAACTGTGACTATCAGTGAGCTTATGATGATGATGATGACAGTCTTCAGAGCTCTTATGGTACAGCAGATAGTATTGTAAACATTTTTCATAAAATATTTCATGCAGTTTTTTAAACAGCACTGTGGGGTAAAGATACTATGATTATCAATGCTATCAGGAAGGGAACTGAGTCACACAGGGTTGGTGGCTTGCCCAGCCAACACCATGAAGTCATTAATTTGGCATAATGATTAAAATACTGAACACATTCCTTGATATCTAACACATACTCAAAAATTTTGATAGGCAAATTATTAAGTGGTATGGTCAGAGTAGGAATCAAATACTTCTTGAATTAACAAAGTTCAGATGAACAATTTACTAGCTGTGGGTCTTTGTGTAAGTTGTAGAAACTTTGTCAGTTTCCTCATTTCAAAATTGTCATAGTGAAATATTCATAATTGTCATTTCAGAGTGCATGCATCATGTACTCTTCTAACATGTATCAAAGCAAAACTTTACCAAGCTATTAGAGCATCTTAAGGACACATAGTAAACGCCTGAATATCACTGATGTATTTTGTCATCCTCATTTTAACAAGAAAGGACTAACCAGGCAGTAACCTCAGGTCACGCCTATAGTGTGTCCAGGAGAAAGAATAGCATATGTGTTCCTACCACAAATATTGGCATTGATACAGTTTGCCAATCCCAAGTTTCGGGGTTTACATTTATTCCTCTGTGTGTGTGTGTGTGTGTGTGTAGCTCTGTTTAGCTTTATCATGTTTTTGCAATGGGAACCAGACCTCCTGGGATAGCTGAGCATTGCTGTGTGGACATTTCGCCACTTTTGCTATGCAAAATTCATCCAAGTTTTGATTTCAAGGTAGGAACATGTGCTCAACTCTTTTTTAAAATTAGATTTATTTTTCAACAATACATAAAAACATAAAAATTATACATATTAATGGGATACTATGTAGTGTTTCAATATATGTGTACATTGTACAATGTTCAAATATGCATGAGGAAAGATTCTTCCTGTAAGTCAGGAAGAGACAGGTAAGTGAAAGAACATTGAATTTGAGTCTGGACTAGGGAAGAGAGTAGTAGAAGAGATCACAGACTGCTCATTGGTTCTGCAATGACCAATATTTGCATAGTTAACACACATAAAAATATTGATTATAGATTTAACTGAAATATGTTAATATATGCTAGGAGGCTAGAGGAGAATAAATTTGTGTGAAATGTATGTAAGAGCTGAAATCGTACCTTCCATAATAGGAAGTTTTGGGAAGGCAGAGGGAGAGAGAAGACCTTTCCCTGCACAAGTACAGTTGGCTCCCAATCATGTCAGAAATGCACACTTTTCCCTTCAGAGGCTTCTCATGTCATAAGAACTAAATTTTCTGCATTATAATCCAATAATAAAAGCAATTCCTCATTATCACTAATGGGTCTGGTCATTCTTAGCTATGTGTACCTGAGTTTGATTCAATCCTTTTTTGACAAAAGAGTGTAGAATTTAAGTACGTATTTTCTATCTTACTACTCACATGGAAACAGTGTCTTTGCCTCAAGTTCTTCACCCTAAATAATCTAATGATGTCAGTCAATACTTATAGAATTGTAGCAATCTTAAACTCTAATGGAGAAAGAAAAATACAGGTGTCTATGATGTGCACATTGATTTTAGCAGTTCATCCTTAGTGGAAAATGTAATTGAATATGTGTTCAGGTGGATAACACCACGTTCAAAGAAGAAAAAGACAGTTTAATGCAATGGGAAGAACTAGATACATCCCCATATTAAATAACTGTGTAGTTTGCTGATTGACAGTAACTCTTTATATCTAGAATTATATATATATATATTTATATATCCCTGAGACTCCTTTCTCAATAACAGCACTATGCTTCAATTGTTGTCAAGTTGACATGCAATATACCTTTTATAACTTTTAATGTGATAGACCTTTCCTTCCCCACCCCCATAGGAGAAGACAATGCATCCATTTTAGTAAAAGCATTCTAAAAGTATACTTTCAATGCAATGATGATTTATATTCCACTCTCAGTGCTTTATATACATCTCTAGAAATGTTTGCTTTTGCATGTGTCTAAATATATCTCTGTATGAGAATGAACACACACATATACAAAGAAAAAGTAGAGATTATATAGATTTATAGGAGAAACTGATAATTTTAGGTATTTATATTAGGTTAAAAATAAGTGCCAATTCAGGTATCTGTTAGTTTAATGAAATGTTATAATCAATCATGACTTTTTATTTTAGGAGACAATTTTTTTTTATTTTAGATCATTGTACACAAATGGAGTAAAGCTATCATTTTTCTGGTTGTACACAAAGTAGAATCATATAATTTGCCTATTCATACATGTACATAGGGTAAATATGTTTGTCTCACCGCCTCATTTTCCTCTATACAATCCATCCCTTCTCCATTCTTCCCTTACCTCCCCCATCCTCATTGTGTGTCATCAGCCACTTATCAGAAAAATCATTTGACCTTTGGTTTTTTAGGATTGGCTTATTTCACTTAACATGACTTTCTCCAATTCCATCCATTTACCTGCAAATGTCATAATTTTATTATTCTTTATGGCTGAATGATATTCTTTTCTGTATATATGACACACTTTTTTTATCCATTCATCTATTGAAGGGCATCTAGGTTGGTTCCACAATCTAGCTATAGTGAATTGGGCAGCTATAAACATGGATGTGGCTGAATCACTGTAGTATGCTGATTTTAAGTCCTTTGGGTATAGGCCAAGGAGTGGGATACCTGGATCAAATGGTGGATCCATTCTGAGTTTTCTAAGGAATCTCCATACTGCTTTCCAGAGTGGCTACACCAATTTGCAATCCCACCAGCAATGTATGAGTGTACCTTTATCCCCACATCCTCACCAGCACCTATTGTTGCTTGAATTCTGGATAATAGACATTCGAATTGGGGTGAGATGAAATCTTATGGTAGTTTTGATTTGCATTTCTCTTATTACTAGAGACGTTGAACATTTTTTTCATATATCTGTTGATTGCTTGTGGATCTTCTTCTGTGAAGTATCTGCTCATTTCCTTAGCCCATTTATTGATTGGGTTGTTTATATTCTTGGTGTAGAATTTTTTGTTCTTTATATATTCTGGAGATTAGTGCTCTATCTGATGTTTGTGTAGCAAAGATTTTCTCCCACTCTGTAGGCTCTCTCTCCACATTGCTGATTTTTCCTTTGCTGAGAAGAAACTTTTTAGTTTGAATCTATCCCAATTATTGATTCCTGCTTTTATTTCTTGTGCTTTGGGAGTCATATTAAGGAAGTCTGGTCCTAGGCCGGTATGTGAAGGTTTGGACCTACTTTTTCTTCTATTAGGTGCAGGGTCTCTGATCTAATTCCTAGGTCCTTGATTCATTTTGAGTTAAGTTTTGTGCAAGCTGAGAGATAGGGGTTTAATTTCATTTTGCTGCATATGGATTTCCAGTTCTCCCAGCACCATTTGTTGAAGAGGCTATCTTTTCTCCGTTGTATGTTTTTGGCTCCTTTGTCAAGTATGAGATAACTGTATTTATGTGGGTTTGTCTCTGTGTCCTCTACTTTGTACCATTGGTCTATCTGCCTGTTTTGGTGCCAGTACCATGCTGTTTTTGTTACTATTGCTCTGTAGTATAGTTGTAGGTCTGGTATTGTGATACCACCTGCTTCGCTCTTCCTGCTAAGGATTCCTTTAGCTATTCTAGGTCTCTTATTCGTCCAAATGAATTTTATGATTACTTGCTCTATTTCTATGAGGTCTGTCATTGGGATTTTAATTGGAATTACTTTGAATTTGTATAGCACTTTTGGTAGTATGGCCATTTTGATAATATTAATTCTGCCTATCTAAGAACATGGGAGATCTTTCCATCTTCTAAGGTTTTCTTTAATTTCTTTCTTTAGTGTTCTGTAGTTCTTGTTGTAGAGGTCTTTTACCTCTTTTGTTAAATTGACTCCCAGATATTTTATTTTTTTTGAAGCTATTGTAAGAGACAATTTTAATTTATTGATTTTGAAAAATTCTTCTAAATATTTATAATGCATGTGATTTTATTTTTTGTTTATTTTATGCCTCTTATACTAGAATGTAAGCTAAATAAGACAAATACCTAAATATTATCCATGGATTTTTTATAACTGTATAATTCTCATAGTATGAATTAGATCAAACATCATATACTAAAAGAAAATTGTAAAATTATAGAAATCTCTGAATATCAAGGAAAGAAAGGGATTTCTCAATATTTTATAGAATGCAGGGCACTTCCCAGTTTTTTTTTTTTTTTACTGTTGCATATTAATTATACAGAATTATACACAATAGGCTTCATTATGGCATATTCATATGTGCATAAAACATAATTAGATCACTTCACTCCCCACTACCTACCCTTTCCTCTCTTCCTTCCTCTGCCACTGTCCTAATGGTCTTCCTTCTGCTTTCATGATATCCTTCTTCTGTTTTTCCCTTTAGCTTCCATATATTAGAGGAAACATGACATTCATCTCTCTTGAATCTGGCTTATTTTGCTTATCATGATGCTCTCCATTTTTCATCCATTTCCCTACAAATAACAAAATCTCATTAGTATGTTGATGCGGTTTATATTGAATATGTAGGTTGTTTTTGATAACATGAATATTTTAGTAACATTAATTATTAATGTTGAACATGGGAGGGCTTTCCACCTTGTGTCTTATGCACTTTCTTTTTTCTGCATTTTGTAATTTTCCTCATAGATTTCTTTTACTTTCTCTTATTGTGACCAAAATTGTTTTCCTGATATCATTCCCGATGGGTTCTTTATTGGTCTATGGAAAAGTTATTGATTTGTGTATGTGAATTTTGTATCCTGTTACTTTACTGATTTTTTTAATCAGATCTAGAAATCTTCTCGTAGAGCTGTTAGTGTTTTCTAAGTACAGGATCATGGCATGTGTAAATAGGGTAACTTGAATTCTTTCTTTCCTAGTTGTATCCCTTTTATTTCTTTCTCTTTCCAAAACTGGTCTGGCTAAAATTTCAAGGACCATATTGAACAAGAGTGGTGAAAATGGACATCCTCACCTTGTTACTGATTTAGAGGAAATGCATTCAGTTTTTCTCCATGTTGGTTTTGAGCTTGTCATGAATAATGTTTGTGATGTTGAGGTTTATTTCCTCTATTCATAGTTTCTTCAGGATTTTTATCAGGAAGTAGTGTTGACTTTTGTCAAGGCTTTTTCTGTATCTATTGAGATGTTCATGTGATTCAATTTATGTGGTATGCTATGTTTATTTGTTTGCCAGTGTTGAACCATCTTTGAATTCCTGAGATGAAACCAACTTGACCATGATATGTAAGTGTGAGGGAATTTAGTCAGGCAAGTTTATATGCTCTCTATCCGCACATACCATTGTCTTTTTTGTAGCTCATTTAAGAAATAAATTTGTAGATCTGTGGTTATAGTTCAAAAAGTACATTTTTATGATAACTTTCTTTTGTCTAATTTCTTTCAAGTCATCTAATGTAAATCCCATGAACAATCCATAAATGTCTTCATTTCCTGAAGCTTCTACCAATACAGTTTATCATTAAAATAAATTCTGACTTGATAGGTAAAAATAAAATATTGTTTTAGCATATACTCATTTAATTATGAAAGAAGTAAAATATGTCTTCATTGCTTTATTTTTATTTTTCATAAGAATTTCTGTTTTTCTATTATTTATTAGTGTGTTTGGACCATTTAAGCGCTAATCTTTTTCTTACTGATTTAAAACAATCTTTTATAATCACACATCTGTTTCACTCCTCCAAGAAGCAGTAATCTTCGCTATCTTTTGGGTTTGTAGTCAAGCAGAGACCTAGCATCAAGTTGTTGCAGGACTGGGGCCTTCTAGAAAGCTGAGGCAGCTTGGAGGTGCCCCTTCATATCCCAATTCTTGTGATCAAGTCAGAAAGATTTCAGACATGTCACTCAGAGTAACAGAACTGTTTATCAGAATGGATGGAAAAGGGGAAAAGGAGACACTTTCAAGGGAGAGAGTGGGTCCTCTCAGAGAGGAGAGGGACCACATGCCTCTCCTGCACTCCAGTTTTATTAGAGTTCCCAAAGAAGTTTCCAGAGAGTCTCACCTAGGTCCACCTCTTGACTTTTGACTGATAGCAGGATGACATCAGACTTTCAAGTTCCCACTGTCATGGCAATTCTAGGTCACTTTAGCTCATGGAGACTGATTCAATTTTGATTCTTAACCATAAATTCTTACAGATTTTGTGGTTAGGAGGAATTATCCTTACTTCCCTGAGTTCCAGGATCTATCTGTTAAAAGGGTCACAAAAGTCTTCTTCTTCAGAGTGAAACTTGGGTTCCTCTTATTGACATCATTTCAGGCCTATATTTCTCCTGAGGATAGCAAGTAGTCTGGTGAGGAATGGCCATAGCCTGTCCACTTAAACCGGGTAGGGCTGCAGGTAAAGTGTTTCTTGGAAAAGAAAGCTTATGGGGGTCAGTCCAATGGGCCCATTTTGTAGAATTATTCTCTTAACCTCGTGTTACCACCACTCACATTTGTCTGTCTCCTAACAAAGTTACTTTGCTTTATAAAGGACCATGGTCAGATCTGTACAGCATGCACAGCAGCAGAATAGAAGTGGGGTGATGCTATGGCACCGCTTTCAGTGAACTCCATGTCATTTTGTACTGTGGACTTGCATGGTCACTAGAGAGGAGGGCAAATGGGTGTGAACTGTCAGATCTGGGAACATGTCAGCTCTGGGATCTCTTTAGTTGTTTTTAGCTTCTAGCCCATGACCCCTTCAGGGGTATATGTCTCTCTAACTCCTATTCTTTGTTATAGTTACATCCCAACGAGTACTGATTACTTAATAACCAAATGCAACCATAAGGTACAAATGTTCAGTGAATATAGCATAACCTCAGCAAGACTCTCATTTAGCTGGGATCAGAAATCAATTATTTGAGTTCCTTTTGCAAGGGATATTGCCAAAAGATCAAGTCTTTTCACATTTCTGAGACTTGAGCATGGATCAGAAAGCTAGGTGCACAGGAAGAATCCAGATCCCTTCCTCATCTTGTAAATAAAGTCTTAAGAGAACTCAGCCATACTCATTAGTTTACATTGGTTATAATGGCTTTCGTGATAAAATTACGGAGCAAATGTGGTGGAGACAGACCTGCAAAGAATGAAATATCTGCTAAATGGGTCTTTGCTGTAATTTTTGTCTGTCTGGAACTAGAGAAAAGACTACGGTCAGCTGTCAACCTTTCCTTTTTGAATATCAAGATATTGATCCATGCTATCCCTATTGCAAATGTTTTCTAGGTTTTTCTCTGTCTTTTTTGAAGTACATGATTTAGAAATTCAAATGTTTGAAATTTTTATTTTATCTACTTTTCCCTGTATCCATTCACTTATTTTTTAATTTATATACTCCTTTATTAATTTATTAATTTATTGTCATCACTTTTATACTTAGAAAGTTTCCTGATATGTACTGTTCTAGAATATATTACCATATATTTCCTCCTAACTCCTCTTGTTTATTGGTTTACTTTTTAATTCATCTAGAGCTTATTTTTGGTGTGTGGTAAATCATTATGACTTAAGCTTATTTTTCACTAAATTATTTATAAAGTATCCTATGAAATTTCCTCATTGATTAAATATTATAGCCTAACTACATACCAAAAATATATAATATTTATAATTAAATATTATAGCCTAACTACAACATGTCTCCATGCTTTGGCCTTGCATTTTGCACTAATTATCTTCTACTTTCTTCTTGTGACAGAGACATACAGTTTAAATTACTTATTTTTATTACATTTGTTAATTTTGTTAATATATCCTTTAGCCCATTTTTCTTCTTTTTACAACATCTTCTTACCTATTCTACTTTAAATTATAAGTAAAACTTGGAATCATTTTTGATAATCCCAAAAGTCAGTAATCAGAATTTGTATTGGTATTTCATTTTGCTCATAACTCATAGAAGTCTATAAAAAAGATATGAAAGATTTGTTATGATAATAAAAACATTTCATTCACATGCATTGAAAATTAAGAAAGATATTCAAAATGCCAAACTTATAACTCCATATGCATTCTCTACAATATATACCATCACAACACTCGGTACCTAAATATGAATAACAGGTATCTCTTGTTTGTCACTCACATTGCACTTATTTTGTAATCTTAATGAATAGTAACTAATACAGAATTATTTCCCCTTAAATTATTATTAAATTAATGAATAAGTGAATAATAAGTATATTCACAAGTATCTTATATGTAATTGCTTGGAGTAATACTAATTGTAAGTTTTTTTAAGGATAGTTGATTTGCCTGAACTCTATAATCAAATATCTCTAAATATCTGAACAGTAGTCCCCAGAAATTAATACATCTGACAGAAGTGACCTATATGTAATTCCACATATATCTTGTTATGTTTTCAAAATTTTTGTCAAACAGAAAGACTTTGTATAATTGGACTACACTGGCATTTGCATTTCATATGTTGATGTCTGCAAGTACACTTGGAGCACACACAAATTATATTTGTTCTTTCTCACCAAACAACATTGTTCATCATTAGAATATTGCAGATTTGGGTTATGTCATTTTGTTGACCTTACATTGCTATTTAACCTCTATTCAAAAATTCAGTTAATGATTTCATTTTCTTTGGATAAATACTCAGAAGTGTGTTTGCTGGATCCTCTAGTGGTTCTGCTTAAGGTGTTGAAGAGCCCCCCAAGTTGTTTTCTATAGTGGTTCCACTAACAGACAATCCCACCAGCAGTTTACAGCATATGCCTTTTCTCCTCACTGTTGCCAACACTTTGTGTCCTTTTGATAATAGCTGTACTAACAGGTATAAGCTGATAGCTCTTTGTGTTTTTTTTTAATTTATTTTTTTTTATTTTAGTTCATTGTGCACAAATGGAGTACAACTATCATTTTTCAGGTAGTACACAAAGTAGAATCATACAATTTGTGTATTCATACATATACATAAGGTAAAGATGTTTGTCTCATTCTATTATCTTTCCTTCCCCACCCCCTCCCCATCCCTCATTTTCCTCTGTACAATCCATCCCTTTTTCATTCTTCCTTTACCTCCCCCCACCCCCACTATGTGTCGTCAACCACTTATAAGAGAAATCATTCATCCTTTGGTTTTTTGGGATTGTCTTATTTCATTTAATGTGATTTTCTCCAATTCCATCCATTTACCTGCAAATGTCATAATTTTATTATTCTTTATGACTGAATAATATTCCATTGTGTATATATACCACACTTTCTTTATCCATTCATCTATTGAAGGGATCTAGGTTGGTTCCACAATCTAACTTTAGTGAATTGGGCTGCTATAAACATTGATGTGGCTGCATAACTTTAGTATGGTGATTTTAAGTCCTTTGGGTATAAAACGATGAGTGGGATAACTGTCCATTATCAGTTAATGGGGTCCATTCCAAGTTTTGTGAGGAATCTCCATACTGCTTTCCAGAGTGGCTACACCAATTTGCAACCCCACCAGCAATGTATGAGTGTACCTTTTTCCCTACATCCTTGCCAACACTCTAATTGGGGGTGAGATGATATCTTAGGGTAGTTTTGATTTGCATTTCTCTTATTACTAGAGATGTTGAACATTGTGGTTTTGATTAGCCTGATTGGTGATATTGAGCATATTTTCATATATCTGTTTGCTATTTTATGTTTTCTTTGGAAACATTTCTATTTAGGTCCTTTGAACATTTCTAAGAGATTCCTATTGTCATTGCAACATTATTCACAATAGCCAGGATAAGGAAACAATTGAAGTTTCTGTTGATAAATGATTATAAAATGAAATGTGTGTGTGTACACGTGTGTGTGTGTGTTAACACACAAAGGTAACTGTGTAATAATAAATATTTTAATTTGCTTGATTATGGTAATTTCACAATGTATACATACTTCAAATTATCACATTACATACCTAAAACATTTAGTTTTTATTTATGAATTATACCTCAGTAAAGCCAGAAAAAATCAATGAAAAGGTCAGTAAGGTTGTGAGGAATGTTTTAGTCTAATTTCTTCTCTTTTTAAGGCTGTTTCTGTTCATGCAATTTGGAGAATAGTCAGGATTTTATGATCAAATAATTAAATCCTGCTCTTGAAGATAGATGTTTATTAAAAATAGGAATCCTGAGTGGAAGAGTGAAGCAGGATACCAGACCTTAAACTATACTACAGAGCAATAGTAACAAAAATATCATGGTTTTGGCACCAAAATAGATAGGTAGACCTATGGTACAGAATAGAAGAGACAGAGACAATCCCACATAAATACAGTTGCCTCATACTAGAAAAAGGAGCCAAGAATATACAATGGAGAAAAGACAGCCTCTTCAACAAATGGTGCTGGGAGAACTGGAAATCCATATGAAGCAAAATGAAACTAAACCTGTATCTCTCACCCTGCACAAAACTCAACTCAAAATGGATCAAAGACCTAGGAATTAAACCAGAGACCCTGCACCCAATAGAAGAAAAAAGTAGGTCCAAATCTTCGTCATGTTGGCTTAGGACCAGATTTCCTTAACAAGACCTTAAGCACAAGAAATACAAGCAAGGATCAATAAATGGGATGGATTCAAACTAAAAAGTTTTTTCTCAGCAAAGGATATAATCAATAATATGAAAAGAGAGTCTACAGAGTGGGAGAACATCTTTTCCACATGTACTTCAGGTAGAGAACTAATCACCAAAATTTATAAAGAACTTAGACAAAACTTTACACCAAAAATAAAAGAACCCAATCAATAAATGGGCCAAGGACCTGGACAGATACTTTACAGAAGAAGATACATAGGCAATTAACAAATATATGAAAAAGTGTTCAACATCTCTAGTAGTTAGAGAAATGCAAATTAAAACAACCCTAAGATTTCATCTTACTCCAATTAGAATAGCTATTATCAAGAGTACAGCAATAATAGGTGTTAGTGTGGATGTGGGGAAAAAGCACACTTGTACATTGCTGGTGGAGCTGCAAATTGGTACAGCCACTCTGGAAAGCAGTATAGAGATTCCTCAAGTCAAGATGGTGGGGTAGGGGATGGGTAGACCTGCAGCCAAGTGGATGAAGGAAAGCAAATTCTCAGACCAGGAACACTGGACATATAATTCAGCATGTGTCCACTGTACTATGAAGATGAACTCTTTGGAGACAAAAAATTGCCTCTTTTAATAGCTTTGGATTTTAGAAAATGTGCTTTTGAAATGCTTTTAGGTAGTTTCTAATTATTGTGCAGGTTATCCTATTTTAAGGTGGTTTAGGAAAATTCTAGCCTTCCCTCATTATGACTGTCCTTCAGATAAGTGATAACAGTTTTTATATGTCCCTTATCTTACATTATCCAAACAAAATGTGCTTATTTCTTTTAAGTATTCCTCATAGGACATTATTTTAAATCTCTATACCTTTTCTTTTTTCCTGTTTTGCACTGAAGGTGTTCTCATTTTCCCAAAACTGAAGGCAGTACTCCAAACAACTCTGAAAGGAGTGGGGCAATCACATTCTTTTTTCCTAAAGTTAATTTGCTATTAATATACTCATATTTTCTGTGTCATCTCCTTTCTTCTTTTAACCCATGTTGAAATAAAAGTGTTTTAGTATTCTATTAAATTTTTCAGCTGATAAGCTCTTCCTTCTCTACCTTATATCTGTACTTTAGGATAAATATGATTCCTTATTGCATTTATGTTGTTGAATTAAGTCTATTGCTCCAATATACCTATATCTTTTTAGACCTTGATTCTGCATCCAGCCTATTTAGTCTCCCTCCCCGAATCTAGGTATTTTTCTTTATCTAGGTATTTTTCTTTATCTTGTCCTTCTCCCTCTAGACTCCTTTAAAACAAAAGATTTAGACTATATGATTTGTATCTTTGGGGGAAATTTTATTGATCATGTATTTTTTGTTGTTTTGTTTTTGTTTTTTGGTTTGTTTTCCATAGCTTTATTTCAGAAAAATTGAAGTACAATAAACTGCACATATTTGAAGGGTGCAATTTTTGATAGTTTTGATATGTTTGTAACAAATACAATCAATATGAAAAGCATTTCCATTACCTTTTTAAATTTGGAATCATGCAGACTGTGTTTCCTGCATGATTTATCACTTTAGAAACCAATTGCCTTAAGATACAACCCCACCCCCACATGTCAACTATTTCAAAATTAAATGCCACACTTATAAATATCTCAGAGGTCAAGGAAGAAAGCACAAAAAAGTAAATAAAAAGTGCTTTGAACTAAGCAATAACATAAGCTTAAAATATCAGAATCTCTGGGATGAAACAGTATTCAGATAAACATTTATAACTTAAAGTACATGTATCAGAAATAAACTAGAATAACAAATTATTTTCAATTATGTAGTAGGAAGGAAAAATAAGAATAGGAACAGAAATATATGAAATAGAGGAGAAATAATATAGCTAACCAGTTCCCCCCAGTATCTTGGTGTAGATATACGACTTTAAGCTACATACAGCCTTCCTAATATGCAGCATCAGTTCAACAAAGGTAAAGTGTATGTCAACATTCTATTACATATGGGGTAGCTACAGAGGGAGGAAAGGATGTTGATGCACAGAAGACCGTGAAATAATAATAAATATCTGTGCAGTGCCACATACTTGTGTGAGCACTTCACATTTCCCCTGTTTTACCTCATTCAATCTCAGGGCGCTTGCTTCTTTTTTCCTTAATAATGCTTAAAAGGAACACTTTCTGAGATGTTATCTCTGACTGTATTCATTTTGCCCATAAGAAAAGTGAAATACAACAAGGTGTTACTTGTCTAGAAAGCACAGCGAGTAGATGAAAGAATCAGAAAAGTGAATTCAGTAATTTGATTTCATTCTTTTTTAACCAATATGCCATTACTACCCTTTTGTACATAGTCTTTTAAAATATTTCTACAAAAATGCAGGGGAAAAAATAAAGTAAGTTTGGGCTAATTATGACCAACCTGTGTCTCTTGATCAGATATCTCCGTGCAATAGAATACTTTCTTCTAATTTCTCTCAATACCATCAGCTCGTTTAAAAAATATGATCTTTTACTGCCTGTATTCAAGTGTGTATTGCTATCCATCAATTATTTGTGAAAATAACGAATATGACTTTGCTAAAGGCAGGGCCCTTTTGTATAATGTTAGAAATCCTTTTCATGTGAATAGGAAACACTTAAATATTTTTTGCCAGCGCATATTCTTCATCTAAGTCGACACTCAGAGACCTTGTTTGCTGTGGCGAAGGTGCCTATGATCTTCCACCTTTCTCTATGTATTGGATTTGTAACTATTTCAAAAAAAGAAATAAGATTACTTTGAAATTACTCCTATTAAAAATTGATCCAAAATGTTATAATCCAATTACAAGGTCATAATATGGTGCTATTATCTACAATCTATGGTGTTAGTATCTACAATCTAAGTTGTGAGTCTTTAGTAAAATTTAATTTTATTAGAGAAATAAAAACTTCACAATATGCTAATGATGAATTTCAATATTCTCTTCTCTATACCAAGTATTGAGCAGAGATTTAATGATAGCTATTATTTTTTGCTACCAAAAAAATCAGTAACAATAATACTTTTTTTTTTAAAAAATGACCATAACCAAAAGAATTTTTCTGAGGAAATAGTGACATTTTATTTATCTATCTTTTCTCCCTTCAATTTTAAATTCCCTCAGGGCTATTTTGGCAGACAAGTTGTATTTCTACAGGTCTGCAGTGTATAAATTACTCATTCTTTAGCCCTTGGTAATCAGAAACATGAGACTTTATTACATTTAGATTTGTCAGATAAAAAGCTTCTGGAAATCTATGATGTTTGTATAACCCTCACCTACATTTGAAAATAATTATATGTAGTGCTATCAAACATTGCAGATATTAACACTACATTTCTTTCCTAATGACGTTGATATATTAAAAGGCAGTTCCTTCATACCATTTTGCTGAAGCAATTCCTGCTGTTAAACATTAGTGGTGACTATCCACAGAGAGCCATAAGGACCATGGAACTAACTCTAATTTTGGACTTTGCTAAGAATTTGTCAATAGCACCATAATTAAAAAAATAATAATTTAAGCTTTCTTCCTCAATAAATTTCTATATGGGATTCAGTTACTATGCGTTGCTTGATGTTTATTTCTCAAGTCTACTTATTATCAATAATTTAAGAATTATTTTCTACTAATCTGAAGAAAAAGAATCATCTTTGACCATTACTTATCTTTTAGCCTTATGATTTGGCAAGAAAAGAAGAATGATGTTCATTCATGTCTGCAGTCCTGATTGGCTTTCCTCTTTACTCTGCTCCAGGGGTCTGCAAACTACATGTTGGGTACCAAATCCAGCCTCTTGCCTACTTTGCTACAGCCCATGAGCCAAGAATAATGTACATTGTCTTAGCCCATTTGGAGGACTCTAACAACAACAATTTATCTAACTATTATGGAGGCTGAGAAGCTGAAATTAAGGCACTGCAGATTTGGTCTCAGTTGAAAATCTGCTTTCTGGTTTATAGTGAATCACATGGTGGAAGAGTTAGGGGTCTCTTCTATCTCTTTTTTATAAGGGCACTAATCCCATTTCATGAGGGTTTCACCTTTATGACCTAATCATGATGTCATAACATCATCAAACTAATGATTAAGTTTCAAAATATGAATTTTGGGGGAAGAAAGACATTCAGACCATTGAATAAATGGTGAAAAAAATAAAACAAGAACAATATTTGTGATTAAAAAATTATATATGAAGTTTATATAAATAGCAATGAGAAAAAACAGTCAATACATGTATGTATACATAAGAAATAAAAATTTAAATATCCACAAATAGATTTTCATGGAACACAAACATGCTTCTTTGATAATTTTGTCTGACTGCTTTTATGTAACAATGGCAGAATTAAGTAATTGTGACACAGATCATGTTGTGTATAGGCCCTTATATACTTACATCTAACTTTTTATCTGTTGACTCCTGCCCCTGCCTTTGTAATACAGATTCTTACCTTCCTTTCTGGATAGATGTCTCCTCTTTTTGCACTCCAGACAGATCTTTTTTTAATGTTGTCATTTCTATTCTGGATTCAAAAGTTTCTAAACCATTGAGATATAAGAAGGTATGAAAATATCTACATTATTATTCTCTCTTTTTCCCTCATTTCTGTTTTGATAAAGTTTTAATTGGAGATATATGATCAAAAGTTTGCTTTTCTTGATAGACTATGTGGTGATGAATTTTGGAGACATTAACCTATATTCAATATATCATAATCTAGTTTTTGATCTTTTTTATCTTTCCTCAAGATTAGTTTGATCACAGACTAAATAGAATCCCGATCTATTTCCAAAGATCCCAGAAAGCACCCTTGAGAAATGTGTGAAAGCACAGATAATTGCAGAGCACCATGCAGATATAAGCTCTCCTTTGGGAATGCTTTTATAAATCTAAGCATTGGATGCCCATCTAGTGACTTTATTACTTAAAATATATTTATTCTTGTTACTGTTGGCATTTAATTAATTAATTTTGAATCTACTTACAGTCAGACCGTGATTATAGCCCAAAAGAAAATAACTACCATGATATTCTTCTAACCCTTTACAGATGTCCAAAGCTACTTCATCAGCTAGTGATAGGGTGTCAAATCAGCAAAGTGATAGGAAGATTTGACTATAAAATCTCCAGCAAGAATCAATTTATTTAGAGGTCAGTGTATAAGAACATTTGGTTTTGCATATACCCAGTTTTTCCATTTGCACACCTTGTTTGGGATATGATCCTTATTATACCTTTCTTAGAATTTATAGCTATCATGATTAATTTGTTACCTAATTTAATTGGTGAAAATCTACATATCATTACTGTCTTTTGAAGGATGAATGAACAAGAAAGTGTACCTCTCAAAATAATGAATTTCAACTTGCAAATCCATTTGCTTTCCAGTGTCTCCTTCATGAAGCAAATACTTTGTCATTTGATATTTTCCTTATAATTTTGCCTTAAAGGCAGCCTTAATAATTAAAAGAATTCTGCCATGAATAACACATTCTGAAATCCAGAATTTTCAGGATTTCTTTGTTTGCTTGGTTATTTATTTTTGTTTTGATTTTAATTTATGAGACCTTTCCCTGTGAAGCCATATTGATGATCTTTCAGGTATAACATGATTATACTTTATGGAATAAAAACATTTAAAAATTTAGAGGACAGGGACAGGAAATTTTTCAAGTGTCCTTCAGTTTACTTGTTTGCATTTCCTCAAAAGAGGCTGTTGCAAAGCAGTTGGGAGTTTAGAATAGCTTTGAAAGCATTTATTGTTCCAAGGCTAATTTTAACCTTGCGATAAAGATTGCTTTTTGTATTCAGTTGAATGTGATCCAGTAATTGTTTGTCAAGGCTAAGTGTAGGACATAATACATTTTTTAAATAGTGTTTTGTAATTATAATATAAGTATCTTTATGGCCTAATATATGAAAGAATGCCACTGAGTAGTTGTGTTAAAATTATGAGAAAACAGACTTTAAACTTTATTATTTTAATTATTTAATCTTGTAACTGCTCAGCTTGCACTTACAGAAATTTGTATATGTGCTCAAATGTATGATTTTTCATTAACTGAATAGTTTCACAGAAACAAACTTTTTTCTCCCCCGTGCTGTGTCTTCCTATTTCAATCAGTAGGTTATTGGTGAGGAGAATTCCTGAAGATGACCAAAATTCTGTTGTGTGTTAACTGAAGTCATTTTAATATGAGATTGATATCTCCTCGGAATTGCAAATTTATGTCAAGGGTTTTAGTGATCAATCTCCAATCTGAACTGTTTTCAAGTGCATGTTTTGGAGTTGCATAGATAAATGACTTTTTGCTATCTTAATTAGTGGTAGCTAAAAGAGATGTTCAGGATCATGTCATAGAACCTCATGTTTTGTTAAAGGAATTACTAGAACTAGTGCCCTTTCTAAATGACCATTTAGAGTCACTTATCAACAGAGATGGTAATGTTGAGGCAGAATATACCAATCTTGGAGTTTTAACCAGCTGACTCCAGAATATTGTCACCTTTAGGTTTACTTTCTACACCTTTTCATTTTTCTGCTTGACATTTTTTTTGCTTTTTTAAAACAATATAATATAGCTACCTACAAGTGTACTTAATGTTCAGATTAAGATATTGTTATAGCAACAGAAAACAGATTAAAATGTTGGTGCTCCCCAGGGAGATTCTCCAGCACCATCAGGAGAGCCAGCCCCACCCCAATCCCAAATCCCCTCCCTATAGCCCCACCCTAATCCCTTCCCTGCCCTATAAAAGTTGGCAACAAAAGAAGTAACAAGCGATTTTTCCCGGCACACTGATTGTCGATCATGGCTGGCCAGCTAAAATAAAGGCTTCTTTTGGCTTTATGTGATTGGCTTGGAGGATCTTATTTCCATCAGGTACAACAATATAATAAATACTTTTTTCTCATTTTACAAATTAAGATACAGGTTCTGAGATAGTCCTGTGCCTTTGATACATCGTTTCCTCTTCAATTATCTCCCCCCTCTTTTTTCAAGAGGTAAAGTTTAGATTTTGTAATAATCACTTGTTGCTTTTGCATGTTTTCCACGTTTGCCTAAACAACATATTGTTGAGTTTCATCTATTTTTGCACATCAGATAAGTATAATCATACGATTTATATTTTTATTCAATTTGCTTAGTTCTGTTGTACCCAAAGAAAATAAAATCATCCAAGCCAATCACATAAAGCCAAAAGAAGCCTTTATTTTAGCTGGCCAGTGACTATCGCCCTTACCCCTAAAAGACTATCACCCTTATGCCTAAAAGCGGGGTGCTGGGAAATCGCATGTTAATTCTGTTGTTGCCATCTTTTATAGGGCTCTGGAGGGATTAGGGTTGAGCTGTAGGGAGGGGGGATTAGGTTGGGGCTGACTCTTTCCTGATGGCACTGGAGAATCTTTTTGGGAAGTATAACAGTTCTAGTTATTATTCAGTATTGTTTCTCATCCTAATGACTTAGTATGAATTTGTTCATTTTCTTTTCCATAAGATATTTGCTTCAAACTTTTGTTTCAAGTGTCTTTTTTTAACTCTCATTCTTAAATTATAATTGCTCAATGTTTGCAATTTTTGGTTAACATTTCTTCTTTACATAAAATATCTACTTTCTTCTGCTTCCCTTGGCACTACTTAGAAGTTGCTGTTAATGTGCCTTTTCTTTGTAGGTGTTCCTCCCTCCCCGGGTTTGTTTTAAGTCTTCTCATTCCTTTTGGTGCTGTATGTATTACAAGGTGTCCAGAGATCAATTTTTAAAAAAGATTTTGTTGGTTTCTGGAATCTGAGGATTTGTATCTTTCATTGACTCTATCAAGTCCTGACAATATCTTTGGAAATATCACCTCTCCCAGTTGTCCCCCATTATCTTCTAATGAACTCCAGTTTGATTTCTTTCTTCTCAGTCTCTACTCCTTGACTTTCAACATTGGTTTGCATCACAGTTGTGCCAGTTACTTGAAAATGCATTTCAAGTAACATCAAGATGACTAATTCTTTTCAGCTGACTAGATTCTCCCATTGTTTACACCAAAGTATTCAAGGTTATTTTTCCCAATTATCATAATTATTTTATTTCTAGGAATTCTACTTGGTTGTACTTTAGGTAATCACATTTTGAATTCCTTATTCTTTGAGTATACATTCAGTTCCCTTTTATTTTCCAAGCCTGGTAAGCATCAACTTTATGTTGTATACCTGACCAACTCAGTCTATACATTTTTGGTGGATTTGATTTTGTGACTTTCTCTTTCTCTTGACTCTCACCAGTGATGTCTTTTTTTCTTGTTTCTTTGGTGGTTTTCTTCTTTTGTGGATTTATATTCCTTGGAATCTATTGGTGGGAAATTTTTGATACATGTAGTTGTTGTACCCGACGAAAATAAGATCACCCAAGCCAATCACGTAAAGCCAAAAGAAGCCTTTATTTTTATTTTTTTAGTTGGCAGTGATGAACACCCATACACCTAAAAGCAGTGTGCAGGGGGACCATGTGTTAGTTCTTTATTGCCAGCATTTATAGGGAGGGAAGGGATTAGGGTGGATCTACAGGACCGGAAAGGAATTTGGGTGGGCTACAGGAAGGGAAAGGAGTTTGGGTGGGTCTATAGGGAGGGAAGGGATTAGGGTGGGGCTGACTCTCCCTCTTCAAGGCATTTGAGAATCTTTTTGGAGACTATACCATAGTAAAGTGCATTCTTCCAGTGAGGGTTGGTGGCATTGTTTCTATCACTAAAAACATCACAACAAGGAACCACTTTTAAACTGATTTTTTGCTTGAGATTTTTGGAATATAAACAGGTTTGAATTCTTAGGAGAGCCTCATTTTCTTTCATCTATATTAAGACTGAAATGGATATATAACTTCCCCAATGTCCAAGTCATTTTCTAGCTCACAAACTGGGAGTATAACTTTTGAGGTTTTCTTATGTAGAAGTTTCTAATCTCCAACTGCCATGCGTGTTTCCTGACACTGCCTGCTGTCTCAGGTATTTGCAAGATAGTACAACTCCCTCTCTAGGCCACCAGGGATTGGCAGGAACCTTGAGGGCAAATCCTACCCTAGGGCTAGTTCGCCCTCCTTGATCTCTGCTTTGTTTTTTTCTGAACTTTCAGAAACTCTTATTTTGACATTAGTGTATTGGGCTTCTTGAAAAATCCTGGTCAGTATTCTTTTATCTGATATATTGCAAGGAAATTCTCTCAATATCTTATTAAGCATATTTCGAAATGGAAAACTCTTCTCTGATTTTTTTAGATAATCCTTTGAAAAGCAGTCATTTAAAAAAAGTAGTCATTTCACATACAGTGGCTTCTAGAGTAAAACTAGCAGGTTTATATAAATTTTATAAAAAAGTAAAGATTTTCAAAAATATTTACTGTTTTCAATGAAAATTCTGCTCTAATACTTGAAGATAATTAATAATTATTAGAACTTACTCATGCTTATACCTTCACAGCTGCTGTTCTGGGCCTTAAAAGATTTCTTCAAAGCATATCACATGATCATCTTATAAGCAGGCCAGCAGAAATTTCTAAGTTAATTACAGTTTGGCAGAGTGTATCCAAAACCTCTTATCTGAACAGTGAACCCAATAATTTAATCAGTCTGTCTGTTGATTAATCACGTTTTAATCCATCTGATATCAGCACTGAAAAAGCTCTTCATCTGTTTCTTGTAAAACTTATCTCTCTGAATGCACAGCTGCTGTGAGCTACTGGTATTAATAACTTGAATAGGAGACAGAGCACAATGGATTCTCAAAGACTGCAGAAAAAAAAGTTTGAACTCCTAAAACAGTCATTCAGGAGTCTCTACTATCTGACCCAACTCTATACAATGTTCTGGTATTCATTTCTGGTTGCTTCCCCAATGGTCACCTTTCACTGGTTTTTAAAACGTGAGCTTGTTCAAACTCTGTATTGACTGTTTCTAAATCTGGTGAGTTGATGAATTAACAAATATCTATTTACCAAATATTACAGGCCAGGCTGGTTCGATATCACTTGACTTAATATCCTATAACTTTTCTGTTAGCATAGCCACTTCTCTTTTCCTAGTTCTATAAATGAGCTCAAAGAGCAAAACAAATCAGTTTTAGTGTCTAGTTTACAAAGTCATGAGCTCTTTGCATAGGGCAAAGAGAAAGGACAAAAGGCTACACAAGTCTGTGACCCAGTATTTTGCCAGTCCCACAAGAATGATTTCTGTATTTCTGCTGTGTAAGACAACACATCTCTTGATGCTTGACACTGTCCAAGACATGAGGGACATTTGGTCAAGGGTGAGCACTGAAAATTATGTGGATACAACTCTTTCCTTGACATGTAGCAGACACTGAGTATAGTCAGTTGTCATTCATCACTCCCCTCTTTAAGCCTTATCAGGTCATAAATTGTTTTCTTTTTCATTCTAAAATACATGTAGCTGCCATTTGTTTTTCTCTTCCTACTCTTAGCTATCTTACCTCCTTGCTTAGAGTCTGCCCATTCAGTCAGTTCAGACACGCCCAAGACTGAGGACTAGGTATATCCTTCTCTATGATGTTAATGCTCTTCAGCATACCAACTCATCAGAATTTCACAATTCTCAATTTCTCCTAAAATGTAGGAGAACTTCAAAGTGTTCTTAGAATTTGGATCTTGCAAGGTATCCGGCCACAAGGGTAAGATAAAATTATCAGGGTTGAGTCAAGACTGTGAAGATCTTTCATCTTACTAAGAGGATACTGTTTTTCTCTTGTGCAGCAAGTTGCCAATTTTCTGTGTCCACATGATATTTTCATCCAGTTTTCCATCATGAACATACATAGACTAGTCCTTTGCATAGTGATTCTTCTCATACTACTTTCCTGACTGTTGATTTCTCTACCTTTGTTTGCATGAGTCCCTATGTGAAACCTAAATGGTTCCATTTTGCTAGATGCAGGTAATTAAATGAGGATGAATGTCTAATGCAAATTAAGTCTATCACAGTCTTGACCACTAGGGGTTAAAATTCATTCTAACAGATTATAAGTTAGGGGAATAGCTGTACCTATAACTTGTCAACTTGGGGCCTGTCATATGTCTACTAGTATATGAAGTGGGACAGGGGACCCCTTCTGCAGAGAAAGAATGAAGAGATAGGCAAACAGTAGCTGAGAGAAAAGACAAAAACATTCTTGAGGTACATTTCCTTCCTCTCATTATGTAAAATCCTCTTTCCCTTAAAGTCAATACATCATACTCCACTTTAAAAAAATTTAAATCATTCAAGTTGATTTCTATATCTTGCAACAAAAATATTTTTAATTATTGTTACACCATCAAATATTAATATCACTAATATAGTTATTGTTATTCATATTACATAGATGAACCTGAATTCTATCTTGATTTTAATGCTCACTGAATGTGCAACAGTGAATAAGTGATTTAATTTCTGTAAGTCTCTGTTTTATCATTAGTAGCAGAAAGGTACAGTTGTGGTGATCAACTATAATGCATATGAAAAATTTGTTCTGTAAATATCTGCAATTTTAACTGCATAGCTTATTTGATAATATATATTAGGATATTACTATTCCTGTTTGTTGTGCTTTCCAGGTAGATAAATGTTCCTAAGGTAAATGGGTAAACTATCACTAACTCACATTTTGAGTGCTATCTTTATTTAAGTTATTAGGATAGAAAAAATATTAAGAACAAATATTCATCTTTTCCATCTTGCACCTCAAAAAAAAAGCAAAGATTATTCTGATTATTATTTGGGGGCAGAATCAAATATTAATAGATTTAATTCTAGTAAAGTATCAGAGAATTAAGTAAAGTATCAGAGAATATTTTCACAAAAGTGGAGGTGTCCTAGACAATGGGCCAATGTCGAATTTTATTTTTGCTATTCCCAGGGTAGTAGATTGGCAAATTTATAATTTGAGAAGCATATTATATAACATCATATTTGTTTTTAGATTTATTTGCAAAGTGATTCTCCTCTTCTATGGAATAGCATAATGTTTAATCCTACTTATAGAGAAAGGGGGACATATTTTAGTAGACAATATGACCTGAAGTATCTTTTATTTTTGGAATTTTGATTTATAGAATAAATTAGCTAAAATATTTTAACCCCCCCCCAAAAAAATAAGTTTATAGCATAATCTTGGAAATTTAAAGAAGTAATTAATATCCCTTGGATTTAAGTTACAGGTTCTCAGGTGAACTGATATGACTTTTTCTATAGCTTCTAACAACACAAACTCTACTACTCCATATCTCATTGAACAGATTTTAATTCTACCACCCTTCTGCAAGTCAAGAATAAAGCTTTTTTAGAAGTATATGTCACCAATACTTTTAGAAAGCTCCCCTTGCTGTGCCATTACCAGTGTCTCCTTTAGTCTTTTATTTGTGGTTTTATCACATTAGTATGTTCCACTGAACAATATATTGTTTTTGTTTTACTTGGTTTAGATGTCTTCCTATATATTTTTCTACATATTGTCATTTTCATTTAACAGTATGTTTCTAAAATGTATCCATTGTGGTACAAATTTACTCTGTAAATTTGAATGCTCGTTTGCATTCCATTTTGTTGGACCCCAATTCTTTCTCTAGTCTTTTACTATGACATTTCTTCAGAGTTTTCTGTATATATTCATGTGGCCATTGTGACTATTTTGATTCAGTAGTAACCATGGAAACATTATACTATTTTTTAAGGATAAGAGGAGTCAAGTAAATGGTTTTATTATATTAGTATGTTTCATTAAGCAAATATGACCAGGCTTTCTACCATTTAAATCTCCTTACTCATGCTGAAAAATCACTATCATCATTTCAAATGTTAGGAGGTCACCAACTTGTGGTTTTTGAACAGTAGTTACACTGACTGGCACATAGAGCAAAAATATCACCTAACTCTTCCTTCTCCACAAATATCTATTTTTAAAATCTGAAGATTGTTACTGCACTGAGGATTAGGGCTATGGCCATTTATCTTCTTTATTATCAGGAATGAACCCTTATCTAGTCAAATTATTCTTGAATATGTTTATTTTGTCATATCATCTCCCTTAAGCAATACTAATATGACTTAACTATAAAATATTAAAGCCAAATATTCTCTTATGGAAGCATACTCAAGTTCTAATATTCCCAGGTCAAAAGCTTTAGTAAGTTATTGTCCAATTATTGAAACTCTAACTCTTATCATACAACCAAGGATAATTGGTTATGTCCACATTTTCATTCATCTTTCACTTAATTTAAAAATTCAGAAAATTCTAGAGTCAGTAAAGGAAGTTCTTGGCAAAGTAGTAGCAAATGTGACTCAATTTGAAAAATAAAGCCTATAATAAAATTTCTATTGCTGATTTGTTACAGGGTCGCTATGTTAGAATTTTACCACTTTAGCTGAATTTGGAAAATGCTGAATTTTAAAGTGTCTATGAAGTTAACAATGGACTTACTGATAGCTACATACAGTATCTATATATCTATAATATATATACAATGTAGGCAGTTATCAACCTTTTTTTTTTTTTTTTTACTTTTTTCTGAATTAAAGAAAGAAAAGCTAACCTGTTTAAAGAAACATCCCATATCACAGATGAGCTCGGCACAATGGAGTGAATGTCCCTTGTATAAAGTAGACAAAAGTTCCCTTTGATTTGCCTTGTACTTCCTGTTCATTATCTTGGCTTGGAGATCACTGATATCCCTTTCAAAGTATGATTACATTTTAACACAGGGTTAAAGAAAAGAAAAATAGAACAACTCAAACATTTACAATAAACTTACATCACAACACACAAAGGAAAACCCTTAATGGTAGAATTTTAGGTTGTAAGGGTCAGCAAGGGGGAACATTTTAAGAAAGAAGCTTTTTCTCGACTGTCCTCCAATTAAATCTTGTCAGCTTGAGGTGTGATAGAAGAAATAGGAAATAGGTAGTAAAGAGACTATAAACGAAGGACAGGAATAAGATTTTAATTCAGAAGTTTCTGCATACTTTTCCAATTCTGTCATTCCCTAAACCAGTCTTTTTTCTAGGCCTTCTACTTCCAAATTCCTGATAGATCTGTAAATCTACCTGTGTACTGTTAATTAATATCCTAATAAGTAGATTAAAGAGAGAGATGTTATTTTGAGAAAACCATAATTTAGGGGGCTTTCCAACACTATCTGTAGCTCAAATAATGAAGACCAGGTTAACTTATGAATTCAGAGAATGAGCAGACCACCATAAACCATCTTGAGATCACCAGACTGATATGACTCCTGTGTATTCCCCACATCTACCCCTCATCAAGTTTCCTTTAGAAGAAGAGCTTGGAATCCCCAAAATGTGTATCTCTCTTGAGAGACCCACATTCTCCCTTGAGTACAGTTCCTTGCTTCATCCCAAAGACATCTCTTTCTTGAGATTGCCACATTCTCCTTTGAAGATAAGTCTGCTTTCCTCAATAAACATGTGTCTATGCCTCTGAAGTGGTGTATGTTGAAATTCTTATCCATCAAGGAAGGACCCTGGTGCAGGTCCTGAGTGATTTCCTCCTTCTCTCCAGGAACTCCTCTTGCCCTTCTTCAGAGACACTTCTTCCATGACAAGCTTATTGACTCTTTTGCCTTCTATGGACTGCTGCATAATAATTATTTGGAGAGTTACTCACATAGCATGTAGCTTAGAATTACTGGACTATGGGATTTTTCCTTTCTTGATATAAGTGAAACTCTTCTGTGTCTTTTATATTTTATATATTTAAAAATAATTCCTTCAGATACCATGATGTAGGCTGTGTTAATTAGCTTTCTGTTGCTGTGGCAAAATACCTGTCAGAAATAACCTAAAAAGGAAGGAAGGTTTACTTGGGCTCACAGTTTCAGGGGTTTCATCCCCTGGTCGCTTAGCCCCACAGGGTTTGTTGTGAGACTGAGCATCATGGCAGTGAGTGCAAGGTGGAGCAAAGCTGCTCACCTCATGGCACCTGGGAAGCAGAGAGGGAGAGAGGAAGGGACCCTCCAGAAACAATATAAAATGTTCAAAGCGTACCCCCAGAGACCTACTTCTTCCACTTGGGCTCTCCATCCCAATAACACACCAGCTGGGAACTAAGTGTTCACCACAAGAGCCTCTTGAGGACATTCCAGATCCAAACTATAGTGTGGTCCTAGTATCTGGCACAGACACAAGAGGAAACTTAACTGGTTAAGGTCCTGATAGACTTATCAGCTCAGAAATACTGCAGCTCACTATGGGTCAGTTTAGGAATTCAAATCCACATGAATCAGAAAAGACTAGAAAGTGGGATGGTATCTGAATGTGTGCAGTCTATTTGGATTATAGAGATCAGCTATACCCAGCAATATGGCCCAGCAATCATTGCTATAGCATATGAAGGCTATAGCATGATGAAGTTCAAGCATGCAACCTGCCACTGAGATACCACAGTAGTCTGGGATGGGGAGGTGTGTGTACTGGGCATTCTGCAGCACAGCACTCCATACAGACTCTAACCACAGTCTGGGGGCCCCAGGGGACTGAATTGAACTATAACAGAAGGGTCATTGATGGATCAGAGGAAGCAAGTAAGAACCCAACTGTAGAGGAATGCACTAATAGGAAAGGATCTAAGCATACTACCTGTACTGAAATTTGAATACAAACCTAAACTGCCTGTCTATTCAGCAGCATAATGGAGCCAGCAATAAATACCTTTGGTTCCCATGCCTCAGGACAAGGTCTACTCTAGTGCCTTGGATTTAGTCTAGGTTGCTTCAAGAAACATTATTTGTGTATCTACTAGAGATCAGGCTAGCAGCAGGACATGTAGTGGGAAATAAGGGACAGTGTCTTCCCTTACAAATTTGACAAACTAGTAGAAGGTTTGGCCAAGAAAATAGACAATAAAGGGTAGTAAGTGTACCAGCCGTGGAAGGTATACATTACTGATCTGTGTTGATGTGTACTATTAAGACCCAAAGAAATTGGACAGATCAGAAAGGCTTCTCAAAGGGACTAAGCTGGAATCTTAAGAAGTGCAGAAGTAGGGATGCTGTTAACACATAAATCAGTTTTGTTGAATAGCCAGTAATGTTGCTTCCAGACATTTCACAGCAGTTCTTTCAATCAGGAACTGCATCATTTGCAGAACCACTGAGCATCAGGGCTAATGGCTTGTCAAACTGAATAGAGACTTTCTTACCTTACTGGTCAAGTACTTCTATACAGAAAACAACATAGGTTGACTGAGTCCAGAAGCATTTGGAGTAGTTTGGAGTAGTGGATAGAGCAGAGAAAATGAGTACCTTAAGGCTTAAAGGGTCTCCAAAAACAGAACAAAAGCAGCCTCATTCAAAGGAAGCATTCCTAGAATTGTCATCTCAGATGGTGGCAACTTAAGAGTACCTACTGGGTGAACTGTACAGAACCACCTGTAGATGTGCAGAGCACACATTTAAGCATTTGCCAAGATGGAAATTTAACCCACCAGCCTTGAGCTTCCTGAAGCGACTCTATTTGTCATTTTATCCATTAAGATTGTGTAACATGGTTTCTCAATAGCAAATCAAAGTAAGGCTGGTGATGTTGTGCACAAATACAATAGAAATGGAATGGCTTAATTAGTAAAAAATTAACAGGCATAATTCCTATAAGTTAAAATGTACATATTTAAGGAGGCTTATTGTAACATTTATACCATTTATTTTATAATATACTAATTCAAATGTAAAAGTGAATGTAAATTACCAGAAATTAACATGCAATGTGAAGAAAAGTCCTTTTATCCTCTGCAACTGTAGCATTTGGCAGATTCAGGAATAAATAATCTTTTGTGGCAAGGGTATGGCTTATCAAACATATGCAGATCAGCACTAATTAATGCTAATTAAGGTTTCCTGTCTATCTAGTTGGAAAAACGTCCAAATGTTATGAAATCCAGTTAGTATGCCTATTACGCTAATTGTTTTATATGGGGTGGTTCTTAATTAAAATATGTAAATTGACCTTAATTGCTATATACTAATGGGGGTTCATGTTATCTCACTAAAAGTGACAAGATGGTGAGGAGGGGTACTTAAAAGACTAATTCTGATAAATCCTTAACTAAATGACCTTTACTCAAAATTAATTTTAATTGGAAGTTGGCAAAAGAAACATTTTTCCTTCTTTGTTTCTTTTTAGTTTTAAGTAATGGAAGAATGTTGCTCTTCTTTGTTAATACAGCTTTAGAAGCAGTCCTGGATTGTTAATTACACTTAACAAGCAAGTTAATTTTACTGTTTACTGTTTATACTTATCAGGAAGTTATTGATATTCTCATTTTAGTCTGGAGAAAAGTGACTTTCTTCTCATTGAATGTGAATGTATAGTTATAATGCTGTAGAAAATTTGACCCAGTTAGTTTGTTAGAATGTGTTAGCTTGGTAGGCCAGTAATTCTAATATGTATTCCTTGGCTGACTTACACTGGAATTTTTTAAGGAAAATTATATATTTTTTCTTTGCAAGCATTAACTTATTGGAGTTAAACTATGATTGGAGATATTCAGATTAAATGAATGAAGTGATGCTTTTGCATTTTGCCTGTCATGTTTTTATTTATTTTTAAATTATGAACAAATTAAAATATGTATGCCCAAAACCAATGTCAATAAATTTAAATTTTTTTCACTATGCTAAACCTAGAATTGAAGGAATTAATTTTGCTAAAGCTAACAATTTTTTTTTTTTACTTTTTCTTTTGGAAGTAGTATATGTTTGCTATAATTTAAAGTATGTTAGAAATTCTTCTGTACGAACATGCATGCAAAGGGGCTTGCTAAAATATTGTCATATGAAAAGGGTATATAATAAAGATCATCGGTTTTCTTTGCCAAAAGGATACCAATATCATTACTCTTTCATCAGGACCTTGTGACGAATGTTTCACCCAGAATCGTTCGGGGGACCACCTCTGGCCCCATGTATGGCCCTGGACAAAGCTCCTTCCTGAATATTGAGCTGATCAGTGAAAAAACAGCTGCATATTGGTGTCAAAGTGTCACTGAACTAAAGGCTGACTTTCCAGACAATGTAAGTGTGATTTAACATCTGAAACAAGAGAATTGGCGTAAGTTGGTGAATGTTTATTTAAACATCCAATTCATAGGCTTATAAATATTAATGTGAATAATATATTTTATTAAAGAATCTGCCAGTTGCTTTGCTGATGCATAGAAAGATAAAAAAGAAAGGAAGCTCAAGAACTCATAAAAATCCGTACAATGTGAGGCATTGTTATAAATGGGCTTCATGTAGATGGAAGAAGTATCTACATAAGCTGAAGGAAGAGAAATGAAATACTCATTTTATTGAGTTGGTTTTCACTTTATGTGGCTGGTATTTATGAAGGTGATGACCTTAGGAAGAAATTGCAGACTATAAATCATTTTGAATATAAACCTAGGGCTGAAGTAGAATATCTTATGTACTTTATTTATATTTTTCAGCAGGAGATAATTTACCAAATAATTTTAGCACCCTTATACTAAATGAGTCAATCATTTCTCATGAAACTTTTATTTTTTAAAGAACTATGCACAAATACTATAGTAAAAAGCAGGCTTAAATGTAATACACAGTATTTTTCCTTCAATCATCCAGTTAGGGTATTAACATCATTTATTCTCTCTCTCTTGCTCTCTTTCTCTCTCTATCTATCTCTCCCACATACACACACCCTTTTCTTTCTCTCACATTCTTTCTTTCAATGAGCTGGTAGTGAACAGAGGTTGAGGTTTGGAGTATAGTATGTGTTCATGCTATGGAAAAGTTTTTCCTATATATGTCCTTCAAAGACAAAAGAGAACACTTCAAGTGTTCCACTAAATAAATTTTGTTAAATCTGATGAATTCATGGATATTTACCTGTAACCTGATAACCTGCGAAATCTTATAAAGGAACAGAGATGGAACACTACTGCGTAGCCCATCAAGATTTTTCTATTTAAGGCAGCTCTAATAGTTTCAACATCCTCTCTTACCCTCAAACAAAATAAAATAACATAGGAATCCTTCTGATATGGAGGGAACTCTCAAGGCTCATCTAAAATCTACAGTATCTGCTTATTTGGAATATTTTACCTTCTCAGCTTGATTTTGCACTTATCTTTACTTTCACATATAGTTAACTCTTCAGAACAGTGAGGCTGAGCTAGTTGTTTTTTAAAGGATTCACATCTTTTGTGAAGTTTATCTCAGAATAACATGGAAAAACAATGGTCGACTATAAAAAGTATATATGCAATATATATTGTATATGTAAATATATATATATCATCTTGGTTTACATTATTAAGTACTATGCTAGGTGCTGAATTTGTAATATAATGATGATGATGGTGATGATGTGTGAGCACTTACTCCATGCTAGGCAGTATTATAACACCTTTATACATCTTACACTTACTTGATCTTTCAACAACTTTGTAAGACACTATTATATTCCCAGTTTCATGGATGAGGAAACTGAGGCACATAGGTCAGGTAACATGTTGAAGGTTGCATATGTAATATTCAGCAAAGTTAGAATTCAAACTAGACATTTTGTTTTAACATTCATGCTTCTGTATAATAATAGTATTCTCTAGAGCACCTGCCTATGGTTGCTATTAAAATTTCGGTATTACTTTTTAATGTAACACCAGAACAGAATGAAATATAATTTCTCAAATATTGCTATATGATAAGCCAATGTGTCAGGAGGAAAAAAATCATTTTCCTGGAAAATAATTCCCACCAATGGCTTGTCTTAAGATCACATGATATTTTCTGCCCTCCCTTGAACAAGAGTAAGATGTTATAACAGTGGCCACCAAGAAATGACAGTAAGTGGACAAGAAAGCTGAGATGAAACCCCTTGCTTTGTGATTCCACAGACAAGTAGAAAGAAGAGACACATTTAAATGTTCTTTTCCATTTCCCTAGCAACAATTTTCTTCTTGAACAATGCTTTTTCTTCTGAGAAAACAGTGCATGCTTTTCTTGTTTCTAATTCTTTCCCCATTTATATTATACTCATTAGTCTTTTTCTGTATTCTTAGAACTAATTTCTAAGATTTTTACTCTCCTTACCAAAGATAACATTTTAAATACAATTAAAATGGCATTCCCATTTGAACCTGTAGAAATAATATGTGTGCACCTAGATATTGCCATGCTGAGAGGAGAATATCTCCTGCTGTTTTGGAATTATTCTGATGCCAAACCCAATGAGCTGAATGAAAGAAGGTGACCCTTCATTTTCCAAGTTTAATTATCACTCTCACTGGAGTTTCCCACATCATTCTCAAGTGCGTGGCTGCCACCTTTAATGACAGGGATTGGATAATTCAACCCACTGTGGCAGCTTCTAAGCAAGGGCTAAGATTTCTGAAAAAGAAATTGTGCTGGGGACATATAGACCAGCTAATATCAGCAGCTGGTGTCTGTTTCCAGACAGGGGAGATACCAGTTGACCATAAACCAAAGGAGACAGCTAAAGAACGTCTTAAATATAAAGGTAACAAGACCCTCTGAAATGTCATGCAAGGGCTTGTTTCTTAACTATCACAGAGTTATAACAATGCCTACACTCATACTAGACCTCTGCTTGGCTTTCAAGGTTTCCTTTTATTTATCTGTGAATTAAATTTGGCACACTGATCATTGTAGTGACAATTTATTGCTAACAGAGTTTTTGTTCCTAAGGTGAATTTTTTTTGAAAAACTTATTATGAAATATACTGTATAATTAGGGCTTACAGAAATTAATTTTAAATGAATCATTTCATTCTCATTGCAAAAGCCTTTTAAATCATATGTTTTAGGCTTGAGAAAGATTTGTACCAAAATATGCATTCTGCGCTTGGTCTAAATGCACTGAGTTAGCAAGCAAAGACTGATATTTTCTATCATTTGTGGCAGTTAAAGTAAGAGTTAGAGAAAAGGCAGAGATTCAGGGGTGAATCAGCTGGTGAGGATAGACAGAAATGATGGCTTTGTTAGAGGAATTAATAGAGGAAGAACAATTGATATGTAAATACACTTCTATTACAATATCACCTCATTGCTGTTGAAACCCTTTCTCAGTTAATTACTGAGAGATCAGCATTGCATACATTTAGCTTCAAAATGACTCTGAAGAAGTTGATCCCCATCAGCATTCCTGAAGGTGCTTTCTTGACCAACAGCCTCTAACTAAATACAGAGTCCTTTGTCTTTTGTGTGTATCATGGACCCTGTTGGCCCAAAACACCCTCTTTTAAGAATAGTGGTTTTGAAAGCATAGGAAAAATTCTTAAGGTTATGAAGGATTTCTATTATATAAAAATAAAATTCACAATTTTTAAAAATAGAGTATAGTAACACATTTTATTCTATAAGAATTAAATAACAGTTTCTAGGATTATACTAACTACTGCAATTTTGATGTAGTGTGAGCTTAAGTGTTTGAGATATCCATAGCAACTGTACAATGACTTTCTGTGATTTCTACTTGTGCAGAGTTACAGATTGTCAATAATGCTACTAGAGTTTGTTGCATTCATAATTGGGTAATATTAAGTTTCAGTGGAATATTAGTACAAAAGAAAGGTCTATTTTTTTTCAAGGATTCAAGTTCAAGGATTTCCACTATTCTATAAAGGGTTTAAAACTAAAGGTCGAATGTTTCCTCTGATATGTGGAAGGTAACCTACAATAAGGTGGATTGAAAAAAGAAATAGAAGTTCAGTGGAGTAGACAAAGGGTGAATGAAGGGAGGGGATAGGGAGCAGAAAAGGAAAGACAGTGGAATGAATCTGACATAACTTTCCTTTGTATGAGAACACCACAGTGAATCTCAAAATTTTGTACAGTGACAAGAAATTAATTAAAAAAATAACTATGGGCAAATAGCAGAAAGAAAAATAGAGGGAAGGGAGTAGGGGTGGAGGAGGGAAGGGGAAGGAAAGGTACTGGGGACTGAATTAAAACAGGACACATTTCATGCTTTTATAATGATGTCAAAATGGATTCTACTGTTGTGTATAACTAAAAAGAACCAATAACATTAAAAAATAAGAAAAAATTAAAAACAAGATAATACAAATAAAACTGTGTATTTTGCCAATTAGAAACAAAACAAAATAAAACACAGTTCTAACCTGGTGTGGTGTCACACACCTGTAATTCCAGTGATTTGCGGAGGCTGAGACAGGAGAAGCACAAGTTTGAGACTAGCCTCAGCGACTTACTGAGTAGTGAGACGTGGGCTCAAAATAATAAATAAAAAGAGCTGGGGATGTGGCTCAGTTTTAAAGTAGTAAAGTATCCCTGGGTTAAACCCCCAGTACTAAAAAAGAAAGAAACAAAACAAAGCGAAGAATGCAGTTCTGGTTGCATATTAGAATCTCTTTCAAAGCTTAACAAAAAGTATTTATGTATAGGCCCTGTCCTAGTCTTTTCAGAAATTCTGGTCTGAGTATAATAAATGTTCACTTAGGTATGTATGTATATATGTATTTTTATGTATGTAGCTATTTGTATGTATTTATATTTGTATATGGGTATGTATATATATTTCCTTTTTTTCAAGGTTTAATTGATTCTATTGCATACAGAATCAGCATTATTTAAAGTCCTTGAAATATTCATTAAACATTTATAAATCGCCTATCTCAGAAGTATTTGCTAACAGCATTTTGCTTGTGCCAGGCATTGTGCTTCATGTACTTGTATTATTGTGAAGCATAAATGCAGATTCCCCCTGGCCTTTTTTTTTTTTTACAAATGAAGAGGCTAAAATTTAGAAATAGTGCATTACTGTCCTGCCCCCCACAGCTAATGAAGTGAAGGCCCTAGCACTGGAATCTTTCATTACATACTGAGGAGGTGTCCTACTTGGCCCTAAGTAAACAGAGAAATTAAGAATATATGTTATTCCAATATTTCCTTACCTACTCCCTCAAATGGGCCATCTCAAATATAGCCTTTAGAAAGAAACACAATCTTCTTATCCAAGAAAGAAAGAATTTCTGTCATTAGTCAACAATTATCCTGTCCTTGGTCCCTGGTCAGGGCATTTTATAACTCCACTTGTTTTTGCTTTGCAGTGATTTAACTGTCTATAGAAAACAATGTTACTGATGTAGTTTAGACCTAAGTTTAAACTGTTACTTGGCCTCATCTTAAATCCTATGTTCAAAAATAGAGAGGTTGAGAGATCAAGTCAGATCTAGGTATCTTTGAAGTAATGAGGATGCTCATTGCTTATTCAGTGACTATTCAATACCACATAAACCCTGTGTGGCCTTACAAACTCCATGAAGGCTGACTCAGCAAAAGTGGTGTCCTTCCTATGAAGCATTTATAATTAAATTCCACCCTTAGAAATTAGTATTTTTGTTACTTGAGTTTTTTAGAAAAATAAAATTTAGTAACTGGTGAAAGTATAATATTTCTGGGGCCCAGCAATGAGCAATATAAGGGAGTTGTTAACTTTTGTTTCTTATCACAGAATGTATAAAACACCAAAGTCCCTGTACTGAAGGTTTGCTCCAGTTGAAATTTTTTTAACATCAATTTTTTTCAATTTCTACACTTTCCCATGCTGATTTTTTTTATTTTACTTAATTAATTAATTTTATTTTATTTTTTACTTGTTACCAGGGTTGAACCCAAGGGCATTAAACCACTTAACCACATCCCCAGCCTTTTTTTTTTTTTTTTTGCGGTACTGGGGATTAGAACCCAGGGCCTTGTCCCCAGCCTTTTTTACTTTTTATTTTGAGGCAGAATCTTCTTAAGTTGCTTATGACCTCACTAAATTGCTGATGCTGGCCTCGAACTTACAATCCTCCTGTCTCAGCTTCGAGAGTGGCTGGAATTATAGGCATGTACCACTGCACCTATCCCCATGCTGAGTTTTTTGAGAAAATAAATTAGAAAATTACTGGAGTAGCTACTGAAGGGAAAGGTGGCACATCCATTGGAGGTGATTCCCTTTTTCACACCAGAGTTCAGGGGTAGATTTTCTACCATTGTTAATTAATTCCAGAGAATATAGATATTCCTGTTTTTCCTTCTTCACGCAAATCCAGGATGAATCTTAATTCAGATTATCTAGTGATATCATTTCATCAACTTTTAAATGATTCATCTAGTTTACAAAAAATAAAAGTAAATTATTATGGTAATGGAAATTTTTAAAATTAGGGTGAGTGAGTAAAATAGTCTATGTTCATTTATCCCAGCAAATATCTGTTCTCACTCTTCTGGAGTTGATGTTCTCTAGGAGATAAGGATAGAGCATTTAACATCAGAATGGATTTGAATCTCTGTCTTGCTGTTTATTGGCACTGTGAGCCTCAACTTTTCATCTGCCTGATAGCAATACTATCTTTACAAGTTGTCATAAAGATTAAATGAAACAGTATGCATAACATTTGACACGTTACAGTTAGTCACTACTAGAAATCATATTATATAAAATGCTTTCATTCATTTAGCTTTCATTCCTACTTAAATAATTTTTTCATGATACATTATGAAACGGAGATTAATAAGTCAGAGGTTATAGCATGTTTGTAGCTCTTGAAGTATACTGAACTATTATTGGTTTTAAAAAATATGGGGCAGTAATGGTTTATATAAAAAGTATTATTTCCGAAGTACTTAATCAATTCAAAATTGATGACTAAATCTGCTTTTTAGCAATTCTTCTGAATTCATGTTCATTATTTGTCATGTAATATGTAAGGTCTTCTGTCTTCTATTTTATTCACTTTATTTCCTTGCTTTACTACCATTTGTTCATTTGATTTCACAGCTTCCCATTAACACAACATTGAAATACTGACAGTTATTTTCTTGGTTTCAGTATAGAAGCAAATAAAACAATTAAAATGTGATTAATTATACAAAATTAGGACAGTGAACATGAATCAGAATGCATACTGTAGTTTCCAGTTTTGTTACTGATTTATGGCTTCATGTAGCCAGATATTTTCTTGAGACTAGATCTTCCTAGATCCTTAAAAGAAAGTTTCAGGTGAAGCCTAAATGGAGTAATGGAAGCTGGGTTTACCTTCTACCTGAAACAACAAAAACCTTACAAAGCAGATACAATGACAGTTTTTAAGGTCATGAATATTAGGCAATATAGGACAGTGGTCACTGAGAGATGAAAAACAAAGGAGATGATCTCCACTATTACTCTAGAGAGTTTCCAGAAAAGACAGGTGAGAGTCCAGAGAGAAGGATTCAGAAAATAGAGTATCAAATGCTAACAGCTTCAGAGAGAATGCTCTAGAACTACAAAGGATCATACTTGAGTACACAGTAGCGTATAAATCCCTCATGCATGTAGTAAGCTATGAGGATTGAGGAAACAAGCTGATTGAATGGAGTAGAGGGAACAGTAGTTGGTTTTTACATGGATCTGGGAAGAGGGGCTGTTTCCACCAGCCAGACTGGAAAACCCCATGATGACAGCATTGGGTAGAATGCAAATAAGAGTCTTAATTCACTATTGGAGAATTGCTAGCTCTGGGCTGAGCACTGCTTTCACTATGTCTGTCATATCTGAAAGATCAGAGTTCCAAGTAATTTCACTACAACCCAGAAGAAAGATTGAGAATATTTATAGGGGAACAAAAATATCTAGAAACAACCAAGGAATAACTCATAATGTGTTTCATTCAATCAAAAATAAAGTGTTATGTAAACAGGTAGAAAAATATAATTCATAATAAAAGAAAAATCAATAAATTTAAACCATCCCAGACCTGACATGATGCTAGAACTAATCAACAGTTACATTCAGTCTGTAATTGTTTATATTACAAGTGTTCAACAAGCCAGGACACAGAAGATGGATAAAAGACCTAAATTAAACTAGAAAAGGGCAGTGAAGTAGATGAAAACCACACTGGAAGTTATGAATAGCACATCAGGCATTGCAGAACAAAGGACAATAAAAGTTATCAAAAACAAAACAGAGAGAAAGAAACATGGCGGAGGGGCGGTATCCAATCAATGAAGTGGGAAAGTAGGAGAGTATATATGTAACTGGAGTTCCCAAAGGAGCTTAGGAGACACAGAAAACTTAGGAGAGTTAAAAGTCCATATTTCCCAATTTTCCTTAAAATTACAATGTGCCTTCATCATCCCCCATTGGGGGTGGAAGTGGGCATAAGATAAGAAACTTAACAAAATTCCAGCATGGAAAACATAAACTCCACTAAAGTAGCAACATAATCAAATTAATCAAACCAAGGATATAGAGAAAATCTTGAAAGCAGCTGGGAGTGTGGAAGATATGTTCTGCAGAGGGACAAATAATAAGGGACACTGCTGTGATTTGTCATCAGATTCAATGCAAGCTAGAACATAGTGGTGGATCATATTTAAAGTGCTCAAAGGAAATAAAAAAGATAACTGTCAATCTAGATTTCAAAATCCAGCAATAAACCTTTCAAAAATATAGGTGACATAAATAATTTTTTGAGTACAATGAAAGGAAACCTACACTACAGAAAATGTTCAAATAAATTGTCTCAGGGAGCAGAAAAATTATGCCAGGTCAAGGTATGAGTTTACACAAAGAACTGAGAAGAGCTAGAAGTAATACATACATGGGTAAACACATGCTTCTTTGTTTTTGTTGTTCTTATTATCTAACTCATCTTAGGATCAAATTAGTTATTTAAACAAAAATATGTTATGATATAGTGTGGGGGTGATATGCTAAGATGAAATGTGTGACAGTAGTACAAGTTTGAGGGAGGAATGGAAGCCTATGGCTGTAGGCTGCTAGCTCTCTATGTGAAGCTTTATACTTGGAAGTAGAGTATAATAACTTAAAGATGTTTTAAGAGTATCTTAAGTTACCACAAACTCTAAAACCACCACTAAAATAACACAATCAAGAGTTATAACTAAAATCAGTAGGTATAAAATGGAATCATAAAAATAATCCAAAAGAAGCCAGATAAAGAGGAAATGCCAGTAAAGAAGAAATGAGACAATGTCCATAGCAAGACAATAGAGTTAAACCTAGCTGTCCAATGAGCTCATTATACATGGTCTAAACACAATTTAAAAAAAAAAAAAAAAAACAGATTTTCATTTTGGGGAAAAAAATGCTCAACTTTATGTTGTCTACAACATATGACTTTAAATTTTAAAAATGCAAATAAGATAAAATTGAAGCAATTGAAAAATATATTCCATACCAACTGTAATCAAATAAAATCTCACCATACTAACAATAGACAAAATACATATGAAAGCAAGAATATTACCAAGGACAAAAAGCTTTGTTTTATAATGATGAAAGGGTCAATTCATCCAGAGGTGATAACAAACCTAAATGTTTATGCACTTAATAACAGACCTTCAAGATACATGAAGCAAAAACTGATAGATCTATAAGAAGCAATGGGAAAACGTACAATTACAGTTGGATGTTTCAGACTTTCTTCTCAATAATTAATAGAACAATAGAGTGAAGCTATCAGAGTTTTCAAAAACACTATCAATTAACTTATCTAATTGACATTTGTAGAACATGCCATTGAATGGCAATACAATACAGTCTTTTCAGAAACCTTCAGAATATTTAGTAAGAGATAGGTCATGTTCAGGCCCATGAATGAAGTCTCAGTAATTTAAAAATAATCCAAATCTTTGAAAGTATATACTCTGAGCATAACAGAATTAAATTAGTAGACAATAACAGGAATATACTTGGAATATCCTCAAACTTTTAAAAAATAAATAATATATTTCTAAATAACTTGTAAAAGAAGAAATCATATCAAAAATTATAAAAGATTTTAAAATTAATGAAAATTAAAATGACATGTCAACATTTGTGGTATGCCATAAAAGCATTATTTATGCTTTTATGTGATTATTTATGCCATGTACAATAGTGTATACCTGTAATCTCAGCTGCTCAGAAGACTGAGACAAGAGGATCTCAAGTTTGCAGCCAGCCTCAGCAAATTAGTGAAACCATGTTTCAAAATAAAAAATAAACTGCACACCATGGTGCATACCTGTAATCCCGGTGGCTCAGAAGTCTGAAACAGGAGGTTCCAGAGTTCAAAAACCCTAGCATTTAAGCCAGGCACTAAGCAACTCAGCAAGATCCTGTCTTTAAATACAATATAAAAAAGGGCTGGGAGTGTGGCACAGTGCTTAAGCACCTCTGGGTTCAATCCCTGGTACCAAATATAAAAATAAAATAAGATAAAATAGAAAAGGTCTAAGGATATAGCTCAGTGGCAAAGTGCCTCCACACTGGGGGAAAAAAAAACAAGAAAAACAATACTTGTAGGGTAAATAAATGATAGTACCAAATGCATGTCAGAAATGAAAAGTTCAAATTACTCACCTAAACTTCTATCAACTAAAAGCTAAAAAAAAGGAAGAGCAAATTAAACCCAAGATAAGCAATATAATAAAGATTAGTAGAAGAAATCTGTGAAGTAGAAAACTAACAAATAATAGAGAGAGTCAATGAAGGTAAACCTAGATCCTTCAGATGTCTTTAACTTTAGCCATTCTGATCAGTTAAAAAAAAAAAGAAGTGATAGCAGTTATCAGTATAGATATTGAGAGAAGTAATACCACTGCAGACTCTACAGCTATCAAAAGGAAAATAACAAAATATTATGATTAACTTTATGTAAATTAATTCATCAACTTAGCTGAACTGGACCAAATTATCAAACCTTATTCCAGGAGCACTAGAAAACATTAAAGATGTTAAATTTTTACTTCAAAGCAATTCCATGAAGAAAACTTCAAGCCCAGATGGCTTCACAGTGGATTCCACAAACCACTGAAGAAAGTATAATTCCAAGTAGAGACAGTAGAATGACTTGGACATGACTTCCCTATATTCATGTATGACTACAGGACCAGTGAAACATCATGGGCATTTCCAAGAATGGAAATGAACAGACAGTTCACAGAAGAGGATCAACAAGCAATCTACAGATATATGAAAAAAGGTTCAACATCTCTAGTAATAAGAGAAATGCAAATCAAAACTACCCTAAGATATCATCTCACCCCCAATTAGAATGTCTATTATCAAGAATACAAGCAACAATAGGTGTTGGTGAGGAGTTGGGGAAAAAGGTACGCTCATACATTGCTGGTGGGGTTGGAAATTGGTGCAGCCACTCTGGAAAGCAGTATGGAGATTCCTCACAAAACTTGGAATGGACCCACATTTTGACCCAGTTATCCCACTCATCATTTTATACCCAAAGGACTTAAATTCAGCATACTATAGTGATGCAACCACATCAATGTTTATCGCAGCCCAATTCACTATAGCTAGATTGTGGAACCAAACTAGATGCCCTTCAATGGATGAATGGATAAAGAAAGTATGGTATATATACACAATGGAATATTATTCAGCCTTAAAGAATAATAAAATTATGACATTTGCAGGTAAATGGATGGACTCAGAAAATATCATGTTAAGTGAAATAAGCCAATCCCCAAAAAACAAAGGTCGAATGATTTCTCTGATAAGTGGTTGATGACACACAACGGGAGTAGGGGGAGGTAAGGAAAGAATGGAGAAAGGATGGATTGTATAGAAGATAATGGGGGGAAGGAAAGATAATAGAATGAGACAAACATCATAACCCTATGTATATGTATGAATACGCAAATTGTATGATTCTACTTTGTGTACAACCAGAAAGAAAAAACGATGGTTGTACTCCATTTATGTACAATGAACCAAAAAACAAAAACAAAAAAAAATAAATGGGATTCTAACTACAATAAGTTATACTCCATGTATGTATAATATGTCAAAATACACTCTACTGTCATGTATATATAAAAAGAAAAAAAGAAGGAATAATTCCAGTTCTATACATACTTCTCAGGAAAGTAAAATTTAGTGAATACTTCCAACTAATACTATGGGGCAAATATCCTGATATCACAATTTGACAAAGTATAGAAAGAAACAACTATATACTAATGTTCCTCACAAACATAGATGCAGTAATTCTAAGAAAATTTAAACAAATTTAATCCAACAATATTTAAAGACGACATTGCACGATAACAAAATGAGGTTCATTCTAGAAATTCTGATAGGTTTAACGTGAAAATGTAGTTCACATATTAGAAACTAGATAATAATTAACTCACCTTGATAAACCTAGAAGAAAATTATATTTGAAGAAATAAAAAATCTAATCATAAATAAAGAAGGAAAAGTTTCAGCAAACTAAGAAGGGGAATTTCTCAGTCTAATTAAAGGAATCTACAAAATCCCTACAACTAATTTCATACTTAATGGTGAAAGATTAAATGTTTTCCTCCTAAATGCAGCAAGATGAAAATATATTTTCTCACCAACTTCTATTTCTCATTGTGCTAGAGATTCTATCCTGTCCAATAAGATAAGAAATATAAATAAAAGCATCATATTGTAGAGGAAAAAATTAACTGTCTTCATTCATATATGACATGATTGGTAATGTAGATAATTCAAATGCACCCTCCCACCCCAAAAGCAACAAAGAAAAACACTTGAATTACAGACACAAATGACTGGCACATAGATTGTAGTTTTCATATTTTCCCTTTTATAATATTGATTAAAATATTGTTTATCTTCAGTATTGAGATCTTTTTCCACCTTAATTTTTATACCTGCTATAAATGCCTAATTTGCTTCATTCAAGACTTGTCCCTGTCCTATTCAACAAGTGAGTTGAGCAAGATTGCAGAAATATAAGATCCACTTATAAAAACCAATTGTATTTTTATAAGCTAGTAATAAACAATTGGAAATTAAAATAAATATTTATAATGATCAAAAATTTAAAAAGTAAGAAAAATCTAACAAAATATGTGAAAGGCAGGAACACTGAAAACTAGTACATTGCTGAGAAAAATTAAAGATGGCCTACATAAATGGAAGGATATACTGCATTTACAGAACAGAGGAGTCACTAGTGTTAAGATTCCATGCCTCCATAATGTGGATAAAGTACAAGGCCAATCAAAATACTAGCAAATTCTTTTGTGGAATGTGACAAGCTGATTCACAAATTCAAATTCGGGCAGATGGATGTGCAAAGGTCTTACAAAACAGCTCATAAGTAACTAAGTTGAAAGTCTAAAGCATTCTCATTTCAAGAGTTATTTTAATTATTCAGGAGCTATTCATTTATTACAATAATCAGGACATTGTGTATTGGCATACAGACAAATAGAACAATAGACAGAATGCAAAATCCTGCAAACAATCTTGAATTATTTGTTTGAACAATTGATTTTTGCAAAGGTGCATAAAGGTACTTCTTTAAAGAAAAAATCCAGTGTTTTAACAAATAATGCTGGAAAAATTGAATACATTTATATGCAACAAAAAGTAATCCTTGATTCATATCTTACATGATATATATGAATTAATTTAAAATACTCAGAACTAAATGAAAAATATAATATTAAAGCTTCTTGAAGTAAGCACAAGAGACTTTGTTAGGAATTCTCTCTTATATACCTATCAAAATCATCACCCTTGAAAGTAAAAAAATGATAAATGTGATTTCAAATGAATGAAATTAAAATTTTTGCTCCTCATACCTATTGTTAAGAAAATCAATCATATAAACCACAAACTGAGAGAAAATATTTACAGATCATATCAAATCAAGGACTTCAATTTAGAAGTTTTAAGAAACTATCAAAACTAAGTGAGAAGAAAGTAGACAACCCTCCCTGCTCTGAGAAAAAGTTTGAACACATAACTTCTTTAAAGATTATGGATGACAAGCACTTGAAAATGTGCTCAACCTTGTTATGCATGAAAACCACAGTGATATACCTATAGAGCCATAAGGAATATTGGCAAAAATATGGAGCTAACCATCAAGGATAAAACCACTCTTGAAAATTGTTTGGTAGTTTCTAAAAAGGTTAAGCATACCTACCATATGACCCTGATTTTCCATTTTTAGATACTTACCCAAGAGACTGCAAAACATATGCCCATATGAAGATTTGTTATGGGAATGCTCATAGACCTTTATTTGTAATAAGAAAGAAAGAAAGAAAGAAAAAGGAAAAAGAAAGAAAGAAAAACACTGAAACAAGCCCAAGTTTCCATTAACAGCTGATTGGATAGCTGAATTTCAGGATATACATATTGCTAAATACTCATTTATATACACTAAAATTGATTAATATCAAAATGATTTTTTGGAGTGTGGAAAGCCAGACACTCCCCACAAAAAGGTATGTATTTTGCTATGCCATTAGAAAACTCTATATTGACAGAAATTACATCAATAGATGCCTCATGGACAGATAAAGGGAGGGATTATAAACAGTCACATGGAAACTTCTTGGCCAAATGATCATGCCCATTATCTTAATTGTAACAATGGTTTCAAAGTATATACATATACTAAAACATAAATTTGTACAACCAAATATGTGCCGTTTGTTGTACATTTTAACAGTTCGCCCCATGTTTTGTTGTACATAAAGTATAACATGCAGAATTGTAATTCAATAAATCTGTTCAAAAATAGGATCAACTTAGGGTTGTAATAACATTTTTCACAAGATATGTCCTAGGAATTAATTCCAGGTTGGGTTGAACCGCTAATATCTGTTATCCAGCTCTTACCCCCGACCAACTTCCCAAGTCACCTGTCCATTACTCCACAATATTGTTTAGCATTTTGATTATCCTGACTTTTATACCAAGTCAAAGGAGTTAACATGAAGTTAAAAATAACCTCATGCAGTGTTAAGAAATAAAAGAAGTATTGGTTGGATTTTTAAGCTTTGGCTTTGTAGGAGATTAAAATGTTGGAGGTTCATGTCATTCAGTGAAAGGAAAATCCTAAGAAAATCCATGAAAACTTTTTAAGTAGTCATTTTCCAAGCATTAACTGGCTACAATATACACTTTCTCCAATTTGCCAGTGTGCCTTTTGGATAAGAGTAGTGATTTGGAAGAACAGCATCAGTATCAAACACATTAAACCACATGAAAGAGATGCCTGGAATGGTGACAGCACACTGAATTTAGGCTCTTTCTTGGTAAAACTCGCCCCTGAGAGGCAATGGAAACAAATTGCATAGCCAAACCATGTCAAAAAATGAAATTAAAGTCCATACTCTAAAGAGCTGAGAGGGATGTTCAGTGATCTTGCTTACTTAATATCAATTTGGTAATATTTTATACCAGGCAGTGTTCTGTGTTTTGGGGGAACTCAGCTCTAATATATTCTTCTCCTACGGGTTGGGAGAAGTCCTTTACAGAGGATGAAGTAAAACTTCTAGTAGTTTCTCCCATTCTACTTTCTCATCAGGTCCCCAAAATGTTTCTCTTCTTGTTGCAAAGGGTTCATTTAATCTGTTTATTTTTAAGAAAATCTCAGGGAGCAAGCACCTTTGACTTAGCATAGGTTGACATTGAGGAGGCAGCTAAGGCTGCTGGTAACCTTGGGACCCTGCAGTGATCCACACTGCATTTGCTTTGTCACAGATGACTTGCCTCATTTTACTTTTTTGTTGTTGTTGTTGTTTCTTGATAACAGCAATATTTCTTTCCCCCTCAGCTTTCTTTTTCACCAATAGGTATTTTATTCTTTTACATTCTACCCATAGGGAATACTCCTCAGAGGTTTATTTTTCACAGAGAACTAATTTCCCATTTCCCCCCTTAGGTCTTCTAAAGCATTTACTTGAAAACATTCCTTTATTTTTTAAGATAGTTTTTTCAACAAAATAAATTCTTAACACATTATTGTTTAAAAAAGACATAAACTGTATTGTAATAACTTTTTCTTTATGACAGGGTAATTATTTATGACATTATTTATGACAAGGTAATTGATTCAGTTTAGGTTGAATTTAAGGCTATATCTGTGACTCACAAATATGAGTCAAATAATTGTCATCCTATCTAAAAGGTGGAACAGTCATGGGAGACACTGAACTGCTGATCACCAAGATAACCAAATTCTTAAAATATCTCAAAATGGAGAATACTTTGTTAGACCATTAAACATGTGTATAATGAACCCTCAGTTTACGGAAAATTCTGCTCTGTGTGATATGTCTTCCTTTTAAGAACCAAGGTTATGAAAATGCACATCAAATGCGGTCCATTTTGGTAAGACTTTGTACTAATCCAGGTAACTGGAGTTTACTCATTTTAATAGATAGGGAAGAATTGGTAAATGAAATTCATCAACAAAGATACAACCATATTGTTTCAAGTCTTTTCAACCATTCTGTTAAAGTAAATTTCATATCTATGTTAGAAAGAAAAGAGAATTGAAAGAAGGTAGAGAGGGAGAGGGGTGTGGCAGTGGAACCAAAGCAGCTTTGATTCTTTTTTTTTTTTTGTACCGGGATTGAACCCAGAAGTGCTTTACCACTGAGCAACATTCTTACATCCTCAACCCTTCCTTTTGACTTTTTATTTTGAGACAGATCCTGGCTGAGTTGCTTAGGGCCTCAATAATTTGCTGAGACTGTTTCTGAACTTGTGATCCTTCAGCCTCAGCCTCTAGAATTGCTGGGATTACAAGTGTGTACCACCACGCCCAGCTAAGCTTTGATTCTTAAGGGAAGTAGAGAAAACAAGAATTGACAAAGGGGTTTCATAAATTGAAAACATAGCAATTTCTTAATTTTGTAGAGCCATTTAAGTATATAAATATTTATTTCTCTGAGTTGGTCTTACCGTAACCTTGTAAGAAAGGTATGAATATCTTCTTCATTTCATGATGAGATTATGATAGCCACTTAGAGGTAAGTACTTTCCTAAGGGCTAAGGGATTTTTCAGATTCCAAGTAGTAGAATTTCAAAATGATAACAGAACATGATATATTCCATGTTTTTATTATGTCAAAAGAAATTCTACTGTCATGCATAACTAAAAAAAAAAAAATTAAAAAGAAAGAACTTCTGATCACTTAGCCCTACTCTTCAGCCAAGGAGAGAAGCTGTACTGCCTTGGAAGAATAAAAAGAAGAAAAGAAAAAAATCAGACATATACACATACTGACAACTGAAAAATGATTATGTTTAAAGCCATAGATCAGAGTATTTAGGATTGCCTATGTATGACCATTTCTTCTTTTCACCTGGATTTTCTTCCCCTTGTGGTGAAGGTGCTAATGAGCAAAGAAATGGGAAAGGTAATCAGCCAGAGGGAAGAGAAGAATCAAAGACCTAGATAATTCACAAACTGGAAAATGAGCTCTAAACTAATCAAGACTGGATTGTAAATAGGATAGAAAGAATTTATCTCTGGTATTGGCCTGAATAGCATTTCTACCCAATCCAAAAAGTATTTGTGAATTTCACAGTTGGCTATTTTTTCTCCCTTTGAGATTTTTTTTTCTGAACTAATTATCCATTGTGTACATGAAGCAAAGAAATAACTTATGGTTAAAGTCATTTTTGAGGTGGATATTTCACTTTACATGTTGTTAAAATGCCTAGGGCATTAATAAGGAATGAGTTAACTTTATTAATACAGCTTCTTTGGGGAGTTTCTGATCTATGTACTGATCGCCCAAAAGGAAAATTTCTGTAATATTTTATTCATGCAAAATTTAGGGGAGTAACTAGATTGACTAATCTTTCCATAATAAATAATTTAATTTAAATTTGTGCTGCTTTTTGCATTTTAATTTTTTCATAATGTATCCTTTAAAACTCTCAGTATTACAATGATCAGTGACTGCTTTGTGCGTGATTTAGTTTAAATTGTAAATTCAGTTATGGCTCTTGGGTTACAAAGTGGGGGGAGATGTCTTAATATAGGAAATGAACACAATTACAGATTGGAAAAGCTAGGTATGCAATACACTTTTAATGAATTTCTGAAAATAATGTGGAAATCAACATGACCAATGACACATAACACCATGTAACAATAACTATTATTGTTACCTAGACTGTAATTACACATCTGGCACTATATTTCATGTTTTTATTTATACCATTCAACTGCAGGGTTTTATGATTCAGAGTTATTTTCTAATCTCTTGCTTAAAATCTTCCAAGGTCTTGCCAATTCAAACTCAAACTACCAGACTAAATATTATCCAACAGTACTATGATCTTGAAATTCAGGCAAGACTGCATCTAGTTAGGATGTAGAAAGCCAGAAGAGATTTCCTGACCCACCCTAACAATCAGAACAAATCAAGTGAACTGCAAAATTGAATTTTTAAAAAATGTATTTGAGATCTGAGAATGTAAATAAACCTAAAAGAATGAAATTCCAGAAAGTGTCAAGGAGAGCAGGGACTCATGACTGTTTTCACTACCTGGAGGAACAGTGAAAGGAGAAGGAACTTTCCATAGAGAAACTAGTTACATGTTTAAGAATTTTTAATGTGCTTGGAGTGGTGTGATGTGTGAGAACCCCAGGAACACAGGAACAGATGAGATCTACAGGTACCAGCCTGCTCTTCTCCTGTGGGTCTTCACTGTTGCCCACCAAATGTCAGCAGCTGAATGGAGAGAGATTCTACATAAGGCAAGCAGGACCTTTTCTGGAGGAGAAGAGATTCCTGCAGAAGGGTAAGGCAGGGACAGAGCACTGAGGGAAATCCTTCCAGTGTATTCCAGGTCTTCACCAGTTGTTTAATGCACTGACTTTTGAAAGACTGGAGAGAGAGAAGATCAGCAGAAAGATGTCCTGAGGCACAGGAATCCAGTCTGGACTAGGGAGCAAAAAGATCTCTTCCAGCAACCTAAAAAGCTAGCAGCTGGTCAGTAATAGCAGAAAATGATAGCCTTTAGTATGGTGGCTGGACCAATAATATTAATAATATAGAGACTTTGGACTTTTTTAGGAACTTAAATTCCAAGTTTTACAGAATAGAAGTTTTGATACAACCTTCAAAACATTTATAGCCTGAGGAGAACTAAACTTATCTAAAGCCACAATAAAGTCCAGACATGGCATAACTTGATTTGATCAATTTACTCTTCTAATAAGAATTAAGCAGCCTGATAATAGAAGTGGTATGCCAGTCTGGGATAATTATTTCTGTAAGTGTCTTGTTCTTTTCTATAAACTCTCTGGCCATATATTGAAAAAATTATAAGACATGAGAAAACAATCTAATGCAAGGTCAAGAGAGTCTTCTTGAGAGTTCTATATAAAATAGATTGAGGGACAATTAAAATTATCAGGTAAAGTCAAAATATTTGTGATAAATGTGAAAAAAATGATCTAGTGGAAAAGATGGAAAACATTCATGAAAAGATGTGAATTTACTAGAGGTTTGTAAAAATATTTAAAAATATCCAAATGGAAGTAAGAGAAGTGAAGAATGCTACATAAGAAATAAAGAATTTATTTAGTACAAGGGTGACTGGACATAGCAAAAAAAAAATCAGTGAAGATGAAGACAGAATAATAGAAATGAGCTAATCTGAAAATAAAATAAAAAAGGAAAATGGTCAGAGTGCCTCAGATCTGTGAAACAATATCAAATATGATATTCATGTAATTTAATTTTCTAAGGAATTGAGTGGGAGATTGGGGCAGAAATTATCACTTCAAATGATATAATCTCCACATGGCTTTCATTGACCACCATTTTGAAAGTGGATCTCTATCTTAACCTTAATCATTCTCAACCTCATTATTTGGTTTTTAATGCCTCAATAAAACTCATTACAAGTAAATAGTTCCTCCATTTTTTATTTTATTCTACCAATATTTGTTAAACATATACTAAGTGTCAGACACTATTTTAAACATAGTATTGACAGGGTCTCTTTCTCACAAAACTTACACCTTCCTTAGAGCATGCATTCCATAGGAAGAGAGATCTTTTTAATTTATTTTTTCTCATCCCAGAATCTTGACATTCTAGAATAGTAGTTGGTGCATAGTAGGACTTCAATAACATTTCTTAGGAAACTAGTTAACTAATTGTCATATATGTCATTTTTAAGCCCTTTTTTAATATTGTCTTGTCCACAACTGTTAAGCAAAAATCTAAAACCTGATCGGCTACTATTTTTTTTCCTTTATTTTCTTCAACCCTCAGACTCTACTTTTTCTGATTTTTCCAAAGGAGTTATCCCCATATGGGTAGTTTTCACAAATACCAAGAGGATATTGATGTAAAGTATAATATCAATAAGAAGAACCAGATGTTGGGAGAAGGATGACAGGTGTCAGTGTTCACATCACTGTGTCTGGTGTCTATGTATATAGACCTCTGTTCTTTAAAGACAGTGGTGTTTAGGTGTTCCCAGGGCCAAGCCCCATGCCTAGCAAAATTGAACTGCTTCTTTTTCTTATACTTCATAACATTTTATTAAATTTCACGTGGAAGAGGACATTTCTTAAAGTTTTCAATGATATATAAAAAACAGTCATATGTTTAAAGGATACATGATATGAAAGAATTTTTAAATCAACTTTAAAAATGCTTTTTAAGGGCTGGGGTTGTGGCTCAGCTGTAAGGAGCTTGTCTAGCATGTGTGAGGCCCTGGGTTCGATCCTCAGCACCACATAAAAATAAAATGAAGGTATTGTGTCAACCTACAATTAATATATATATATAAATGCTTTTTAAAAATTACTGCTTCTCTTTAAAATCCATGTCCCTTACTCTGTTAGCTGAGTCTAAGAAACAGATTACCAAAGTCTTTCAGTGATTGTTTGTGTAGAATATATTAAATCACACACTAGAATTCTCCATAGGTACTATTCTATTCTTATAGTCCTAACTAAGGCACTTTTATACATCTTCTTTGATTTTCTAATTTATAATAGGATTTACTCTCAGTCATCACTGGAGAAGCCTTCTAATCTCAGAGAGAAATCTGAGGATAGTAGAAAAAAGGGCAGTGGCCTTCATTTAGCATTATCTATTAAAAAGCATAACAATTGTTATTCATGAAGTCATCAAATGCCAGAGAATCTTTGAGTCATTAATTATCAAGGGCCATCTAGCGTAATCTGTTTGCTTACTAATGGGACAAACTGGGGGCTAGAGATCTTGACCCCAGAGTTGTGCCAACTAGTGTTTTTTGTACACATTTGTTAACTACATCACACCTCTTACAAACATGATTTTGATTATTGCTAATCTTCCCTTACCCACCACTAAATAAAGAGCACACAAGGGAATAGTCTTAAATATCAATACACATTCTTTAGAATTATATTTTGCCTATGTGCATGAGTCAGGGTGTTAAAATTAATGATGACCAAATTCATTAGTAACGTGTAGCCATTGTTGTGCCAATTGCTAGATTGAGTGATAGACATACTTTATCACTAATCCTCAGCACAAATTCATAAACTAATGGTTGTTTGTTCATTCTCTCTCTCTCTTTCTATCTCCCTCTCTCTCTCTCTGTTTCTCTTTTGTTTATTTTTTGGGGGGCCATTACTGGGGATCCAACCCAGACAGGGCTTAGAACATACCAGGCCAGCACTCTACTACTGAGCAGCAATATTCAAGATAAAAGCCCCTGAATGTCAAAGCCAGAAATTGAACTCTATAGTTTTCTATCTCTCATAGATAGCACAGTTGTAACATTTATCTAACTCACCTACTAACCCAAAAATACAGGAAGAAGGAGAAGAAAACAAATAAATTACAGGCCACTATGACAAATATTTCTTTCTGTTTAGGATTAAGGCAAGCAATGTATGCTAAATTAATTTCTTGTATAAAAATATATTTTAACTTGCATTAATAATTTACAAAGCATTCAAGGTGTGCCTTGTATTCTAGCAACTCAGGAGTGTGAGGCAGAAATACCTAAGTTAAAGGCTATTCTTGGCAACTTAGTGAGATTCTGTCTCAAAATAAAAAATTAAAAGGACTGAGAATGTAACTCAGTGTTAGAGCACCCCTGGGATCAATCTCTAATATGTCCCACAAAAAAAAACAAAACAAAAACAAAAACAAAAAAACATGAATTGGAGATTGCCATTTTTTGAGCTTCAGTTTTTTTTAAAAAAGTGCATACAAGGTGATTAGGTAAAATATAAAATAAAATTATGTAATATATAACAAGCTATATCAAACTTTCTAATCATGGACATACTACTACTGTCTTATTGTCTTTTACTATTAAAATTTTTCATACACTCAGATTTACTAAGCCGTATATCATGTTCTACTGATTAATAGCTTGAGATGAATATTTAACATATTCTCTGTACAATTAGAAAGGACACCTAATAATTTGTATTGCAATTTATAGTACTCCCCAAATCCAAATTTATTCATTGTCCTTTACTAAAAATGCTCACCATTTTTACTTTTTAAACTCTTACATTTTCCTTAGCTGATTATTTTGATTTCATCGAAATTCTTACACAATTTTGTAAATGCTTTAAAAAAATGTAATGCCCTGTTTTTGTAAGAATCTATTAGTAAGAGCCCCCAAAAGTCATTTTCTCAATCCAAATTAATACTGCAGTAACCAAAACCACATTCACATTTTAATTAAGAAATCTTTACTGGTATGCACATGAACTAATACAAAAACATCTAGACTCCCTTTTTAAAAATTGAAGAACTTGCTGAATGTTAAATATGTTCATATTCAAATTATGAATTATTTTTCTTTAAGAGATGTTATAATTTTTTGAAAGCTACAGATAGATTTTGGCTATTGATTTCCTTTTAGTTGTTTCTTGCCTGCTTGATCAGGTTTCCTAGTAGTAAGTAGCTGTCTATTAATTACTTCTAAATAATGAGCTCACTTCGTAATTTTCCTGTGAATAAAACTTTCTGCTTTCTTACCACTATTGTTTCAACCTTATTAATTTATTTACAGTGCCTGGCACATTGTAATCACTGAAATAAGTCCTTGACTTTTCTTTTTTCTTTTTCATGTTTAGAATTTAAAGAACTACCTCTCTTTCCCAGAATAGATTTAAGCAATTGATTAATAGATTCATGAGACTAATTGTGGGGGGGAGGGCAGTGAGGAGGGTATAGGTAGGTGGTGACATATAAGAAAATAAAAGTTTAAATGAAAGGCTAAATAAGTTCTGGAAGATCTAGTCATTCACAGCTGTCTCCAACCATATGAACTCAGGCAAGTGATAATTTCATCTATAAACAAAGAGGTTGGGGAAGGTTATCACTGCCTCAACAATGATTTGATTAAGTAGATCTTTCTTTGAGGCTCAGACATACCTTTATAATATACAACTTTCAGCGTACTGTTATAATGCATATTGACTAGTAGAAGAAAAGGCTTTTCCATTTTAATTGAACCATAAATACTTAGCCATTTTTTAGGTCTCTTTGAATTGCACATAAGAGAAGCCAGTGGGATCTGGTGCTCAGAAAATATATGAGATCATTCCAGAGGTGAAGACATGCTATTTTCTGTTTCCTACTCCATTTTAGTCATATGTAATGAAATACTTGATGGGAGCAACATAGAAAATTGCTGAGAATTTTTATATTCTGAGGTTCTTTGACTGTTGGCTGAGTTGGCAAAGGAGCAGGATTAATATCTATTTCTGGAAAAAAAAAATTTGAGAGAGAGGTACATTTTCAGGGAGAGACTTTTTTCTTCTTGCTTCATTGGACAAAAAAGCTTTATCTTGTTCTGTGAGGTTAACTATGGGAACAGACCACTGCTGGGAGCTGGGGAACACAAGGCAGAAAGAGGAAGGGAAAGAATGCTCTGTTAGTTTCCTGGCTAGACAGGTCACATTGCACTTGGGGCATGAAGATGAGGGTAAGAGTTTTAAATCAGCTGTGAAATTATTTTGGTACCTAGTATAGAGTGGAGGATTGGGGTTATGTTTTCTTAGTAATTTCCTAGAATAGACAAACAGGAGTTTTGTATTTTTGCCTGTATGTGCTGAAGGTATAGATTTTTGGGTACACAACAATGTCAATCATTTTGCAAAGGAGAAATAGGAGTACATTTGTGTTGGATTTTAAGGTAATAATCAGGACAAAGAAATCAAGATCATTTTTGACTTCCTATATCTGGAAGCTTACCTTTTGATAGATATGCCAACAAATAGATAATTAACTTAAAAAATAAGCAAAAAAAAAAATATATACATCCTTACCTGTTTGCCTCTCCTATGGGCCACAATATCCCAATTTAGTTGTTGTTGATAGGAATTTTCTCAAAAGGCACAATAAGTTTAAGAAATAGTTCAGGCTGAAAACAAGTTAATTCACATATATGATACATAATGATCAAGTCCTTCGACCAACTCTGAATCCTAAATTCCTATGCCATAGGATTTGCTGGAACATTATATAGAACCAAGTTCTAATTTGGCTTAAATTATTAGTAACATCTACTGATTTAGTGCCTCTCCTTATTTTCTCATAAGAGTCTTACATCAATGGTGGTAATCTTCTTTAGTAAGTTAGCACCTGGTAGGACTTAATTGTGCCCTTTCCTAGAACACCTTTTTTATGCACTCTGCCCTCTGAAACCTGCATCTTCTTAGTATTTCCTGACTATTTAAATATTTTCCTAGACCCTTGCGTCTACGTTTTTGCCTTCACTAAAATACGTTTGCTCTGAAACAGAAGAGAGTTTCTCAGAACTCTTAGAGGACACTCTTTTCTGTTTATCTATACCTACCTTTCCTCATGCCCTACAGCCCTACTGTTTTTAAACCAATAGTTGCATCCAACACTCTTCTTGCCTCTCACTGCCACTTCTGGGTGTTGAGTTTCTGTTTCCTGTTCTGAGCCGTATTCCACATTTCCTATCCAATGTCTTGTGATCTTTGCTCTGTTGCCTTCTCTTTTTCCTCCTCATCCCCAAATATTCATGAAGGTTTGGGCATGTGATTTTTAATCTTCATCTATCATCATCCCAGCCAACTTTAAAATCAAAATTTATGGTCTTCCTTAGCTGTGTCTTAACTTTTATCCTCTGGTTACGTTTGTCACTGTTCCTACCTTTCTTCCAGAAAGAGCTCCTGGTCTTGTTTTTCCACAGAATGGTAGCACTTCTACTCTCTTGAAAGGTGGGATCCTGTTATCTGAACAAGAATCCATACCTTCTTTATCTGGACCACCAGTAATTTTGACAAGCCCATGTCTCTTAACTCCTTCCCTCTAACTCTCAGCCCAGTCCTGATTTTTCAGGTCTCCTCTTCTAGCCTATAATTAATAAACACTAATTTCAACTATTACTTTTATAATGAATTATAATGAAAAATTTTGAAATTATTTTAAAAATACCTTTTTGCTTACCACCCAGATCTAAAGTGTTAACATTTTTATGTTTCTTTTAGTATGTTGTTTAATTAAAGTTGTAAAGAATTAAGAAGATGCAGGTTATTTTTTGGTAAACAAAACCAATACCTGTAGTATGTATGAGAGTGTGCCATTGAAATGCAAATGAGAGGTGAAACTTGTGAAAAAGGGAGTAATTGAAAGAATGAAAGATGTTAAGGTTCAAATGAGAACGTTTTTGCAGTCCTGTATAGAGGGAATTGAAGGATTTAGTTGAAGGCATTTCATGATTGGTGTTGGAAATTGTCCGGTATGCTTTCCCCACATTGAATTTTAACTACTAGTATAGTACTGCACTGCAATTGTTACGAACAGTTACTAATCATAGGCAGTTGCTTGTAAAGTGCACCTCCTAAGTTTCCCTTTGGAGCAACAGAGAGCTGTGTCATTAAGGGGAGTCAGGAATTTTCTAACGGTAGTAGTCATAAAGGGAGAGTTGAAGCCTCTAGCTTTCCCCTTTTTCTCATTCTTAATAGTTTTAGTACCAAAATATTCTCAATTTATAGTTAATTAATAGGATAATATCATAATTCTGTCAGCTTTATTGGTGTTGCTTTTATAGAGTTCTATATTATACTGAAATATCTTGATTTGCCTAATTATGTTCTACCCAAAGGTTCCAAATCATTAGCTTATTAAAGAGATCATCTTCATAATCTATTCAATAATATTTTTATAAGGGGGGGACTAAACCAGATGTTTTGCATTTCTTTTGCTTGAATTTAAGAATTTTGGTAATTTCTAGTTTTCCTGATTATTTTCATCTGTACTTGAAAAATCATCTATACCAGATATAAAAAATACTCATCATCTGTGGATTTCAAATGAATGAATGCATTCCATAAAATTTTTTGTCATTTTTTAATAGCGTAATACCCCAAGTAAGGTCTGTTATATGTCATTAAATGTCTAGGGTAGACGCATTATCTGAGTAGTTTTGTGAAATGAAAGTAATTTCATTGTCATAACTTCATATATTTTTAATATAAAAAATCTACATATAAAAATCTGAATTGGGTAAGCCTTTACATTTAGAATGTATTAGAATAAAGACACTGTGAGCAGCCGGCAATGGTCAGGTTAAGGACATTTATTTGCTTGTGTTTTTATATTGTGGAAAACAGATAAAAATATAGCATTCAATAAAATAGAATTTAGAAGAGTTTTGTTCACTGTGAGCATGAGAATTCAAAATACAATCAATATTCAAGGGATGCCCACTAGCTCATATGTAAATATGAGTGTTTGAAGAAAGGTAAGTCTCCTTAAGTTTGCTTTTATGAAACTGAGGAGAAAGATCCCGTTAAGAATTTCAGAACTCATACTTGGTAATGAGTATTATGGAGAAAAACACTATTACATATAATGATACACCATTAGCATTTGCATGGTAAATAATAGACACATGGTTTTATGATCAGTTTCATTTCCTCGTTACCAAGATTCAGGTGATATACCTTAACCTATGGAGCAAAAGAGCCTTCTTTCTTATTCCAGTAGGCCTGGCTTCCACATTGTTTCTCCATCTTACCTGAAGAGTGCATCTATTTCCTTTGCCAATAGTATTCTTGCTGACACTTTTCTACTCCTGTGATGAAAGAGACATTTCCTTCCTGCTTAGCAGTATCATGGTCCCTACATAAATTGCTCCAGCAGAAGTTGTGGGGCTACACCATATAACCACTCTGAACACCCATTGCCACAGGGACCTTTCTCCCACATATCTTTTGATCTGAAGAATATTAAAAATTGCCTAAATGTCATTTAAAAATTTTTATGAACAGTCTGGAAATGTCTATAAAACTACTTTTGGCTTTGAATTTGTTGTGATTTATATATTAGGTGTCCCCCAAAAGCTCCTGAATGGACAATTCAAGGTTTAGAGGAGAAATGATCCCATTATTAGAGCCTTAACCCAATCAGCGATCAGTGAATTAACTCTGATGGAATTAACCAGGTGGAAACTGAAGGCCAGTAGGGTGTGGCCGGAGGAGGTGGTGGGTTATTGGGGGTGTGCCTTTGGGACATATATTTATATCTGGCAAGTAGAGTCCCTCTCTCTCCCTCTCTCTGTCTCTGCTTCCTGACCATCATGTCAGTTGCTTTGCTCTTCCACACTTTTCTGCCATGATGTTCTGCCTCACCTCAAGCCCTGAGAAATGGAGCTGAGATCTCTGAAACAGTGAACTCCTGGATAAACTTTTCCTTTAAAATTGTTCATATCAGGTCTTTTAGTCATGGCAGCAAAAAAGCTAACTAAAACAGTTTTATTTGAATTGTCTCTTATCATTAGTAGATAAAATTAAATGCAATTATCATATACCTCAGAAAGTTTTACACAAAACGGCAGACAGATGTGACATAATGTTCGTGTGTTAAAGAAGTGAAAATCTTGGAACCAGGAGGCTGGCTATATTTTTGGTTGTATATCTGGTTTTATCGTGTGCTTATCTGTAAGACTTGTACACTCAGGCTATCAGAAAGATAGGCGACAATATTAATTTCTTATTTTAAAATCAGTGTCAAAGGAGCTTTTCAGTGCAATATGTCTAAAAAGAGAAGAAGACTAGAAAGTAAAGGGCACATTAACTGGAACCTGAAGTGACAGTGCTGTGTTACATTGCAGAGATTCTACAATATGTCAAAGGGTTGGTGATTCAATTGTCTGAATGCATGATTTGGAGAGTCAGTTTAGACCAGAGCAAACTGGACCTGTCATTGAATTCACAATGGATAAAAATGGACCTATTCAATCTGCCTCTCAATGCCCAAATTCTTCCTAGTTGTAAATTAGAGCTTCTGGACAATGCATTAACTCGTTCAGGTCACTGGGGTACTATGTCAGCTCAGTGCTCACAATTGCCCATGACCAATTCAGCACTCTTCCCAGCAGGAGGGATGCAGTGTCATTTTGTGCTCTCTTCTCTAGGATAATATCAGGTCTGAAAGAGAATGAACAAAAGAAGTTGCTGCTTTCCTTCCACCCACCCCACAAGGCCATAATCACATCCCTCCTTCCATTTGGTCAGACTATGAGCTTGACATAAAATGAGCCTAGGGGGTGTGTGGTTATGCATAGACTTGAATAAAATTTAAAAAAAAATTGCCGCCATTCAACTCTGTCTTCAAATCGAAGAAAACCGGCATATGGACAGCAAGGGAGAGCTAGAGAGTTTTCTACTGCCTCCCTATGAAAATCATTGCAATATGGTTTCTCTTGCTGGGATCAACGTTTTAAGAGACTACTTTCTGCTTCTCTGACAACATTTCATTCCATTCTATATTGAGTCATTACCATTTAGCAATGCTTGCTTTTTAACATATATTGGAGCATGCCTAGTTTTCACTACATCTACACCTTGATGTATGATATTCCCTGAACTTGAATGGAGTCATTTTTCACCCAACAAATTGTAACTCATCTGCATTTATCCTCTGTCATGTCACTTCACTATGGGGGCATTCCCTAAAAGAGTGAGCCATATTAACTCTTTATTTGTTAATTTCTCCCTTTCTTCATCCAGTCACTCATTAATTTTGCATAGCAACATTTTTGCAGCACTTATCACATTTTGTAGTGACACATCACTTTGTTAAGTTCCTTGAATGTTCTCCTCCTCCACTAGACCTTGAGATTGAAGTATGCTGGGATCACATTTGATCACTTGAGTACTATATATGCCGAACCCACTTGAATTCTGGCACATACTAGTTGTTCAGTGCAGAGGCACGCTATCCTGTCCTGTTCACAGGGTCTCTATTATGACCTGAAGAAACTGGGGAAATGCCAATGACTCCATAGCATCATGGAGGAGGACTTAAGATATTTCTAATTCAGATCAGAAAAGTAAATTTCAGTGAGATTTACTGTACTTTATCTCTCCTTCAGTTTTCAGTATTCACAGTATTCTCCTAGGTCAACCTATCAGTCTCTAGACATCAGTGTATCTGTTATTAGAGGAAGTCGGCAAATATGACTTACCCTCTCTAATTCGAAGTCACTTTTCCTCTGAAGCCTTCTTCAGTTATTGCCATGGTCCCTTGATAAGGACTAATCAATTTATTATTTATAAAACTAAATAATAAATGTACTATTTTGTTTGAAATGTACATTTTAAGACTGTAAACATTCATATTCAAATATTGATACTTATGCTAATTTTGTAATATAATATAATAATATAAAAATATTTTCTACCATCAATATCAGTGACTGAGAGATTGTCAAGATTTTTCTTTTTATTTAAAGTTTATTCATAATTTTACTTAGTATTATTGATTAGGATAATTCCCTATCTCTTTCTTTTCCCAGAGGAAATACAAGGTTTAGGAATGAATAACAATCTCAGGGATGTTTGACTCTGCCCCAGCAGACAGTACTAATATAAAACCCCTACCCCAATGCTCTTGTTCTTTTTTTTCTTGTCCTTAGGGGTTAGAGCTGTACCTGTTCTACTGTTTCACTCAGAGTGCTTCAGTCCATCACCTGTCAACAATTCTCCCTAATTCTTGGAAACATTCTTCCTAGTGGTGGTGTCCTGGGATCTTCAAACCAGAGGGAGGATTTTCCCCTGGAAATAATAGTCTAAGACCCTCAGAGTTGTCTTGCTCTTTGAAAGGTGTGTTTCCAACTTCCTGAGGAGTTGCAATAACCTCCCCTGGGCCTTGGATCTTACCTCAGGCCACAGCATGGTCCATACTGATAAGCAGCTTGTGTCCCAAATCGAGGCACATAACTTTCTTCCAACAAATATTTATCACCAGCTGTCGTGCTATACACTCTTGTGTGATGTGGATTAGGCAATAAACAAAAACTGGCACCCCAAAAACCAGAAACAAAAAACCCCTCCTGTTTCTCAGTTACCCAGAGATTTAGGCAATCACTTGTTTTTGTTCTTTGCTCAGAAATCTTGAAGTTGATTTTTTAAGAAGTGCTAGCATGATGTCAAAAATGTTTTCACGTTTCTCCAGGGAAGTCTAGTGGGTTTTTACGTAAACAGTCCTCTAACTCTTGGAAACAAGGTCCTAGGTGGCTTATGCAATGATTCTGGAGCTAACACAATCAATGACCTGAGTATTTTATTCCAGGCAGTGCTGAGGAATGGACAAATAATAACTCTTAAGGATATTGCAAGAGTTAAGAGTCCATATCTGCCAATTCCTTAGCGCTATTATAGCATCCATTTCACAGCTAAGAAACTTGGAAAAATCAAGGGGCTTTACCAAGTACACATGTCAGCAGAGATGCCAGCTCTGATCCTTAGGCCTCTCAACATCAGTCTGTGCTGGATACCAAAGCAAGAGATAAGTAAAATAAGCAAGCAATAAACACCTTCTGCCACATTGCTCACAATCTAAAGGGGGACGGAAGCAAGCTAGCAGGTCCAGAACACCATGTGCAGGTGAGAAATACACAATGCCACATAGAAATTGAGAGTGCCAAGTGCCTGCTTGCCACAAGAGAGAATGGGTTAGGATTTCCCAAGGAGGGGACTCTTGAGCATTATCTTGAAATATTATGGGAATTTTACCATGTAGCCAGAGGAGGAGCTGGCAGTAGTGGAGTGACACAATCCCACATAAGTATGAGGGAGTGTCTTGCAAATGGAAACTACCAATGATTCAGTACTACTTGAGTGACAAATACAGGGAGGGGGGTAGTGGCAATGATGGTTGGAGAGATACCCTTACACAATAGGGCCCAATTAGGAATGGCCATTCATATTTGCCTAGGAGTTTCAGTCTTACCCTGGAGAGGTGGAGAACTACTGAGAGATTTTATGCAGAAAGAATATATGATCCCACTTATATGTTGGGAAGCTCCCTCAGGGGCCCTGCAGAAACTTGATGGAAGGGAGAGTGAGAATGAAGACAATAAAAACCATTAGCAAGAAATTATGTAATAGAAATCTACATGGTGGGGTAAGGCAACCATAAGTTGCACCTATACATAGACTTATTTTATTCTGGAAAATTACAAGGTATGCACAACATCTTCAGTGAGCTGCTCAGACACACTCTTGTCTCTTCCATAGTGTATGTATCTAAAGACCCTTGCCCTCTGGCTTTTAACTGGGTTTAGTCAGAGTACATCAGAGAGATTGAAAAGGAAGGGCCTGCCTCATTCAGCATCACTGTGAAGTGACTGTGAGTGCCACATACAAATGTTGGTGCTTATACTGCTATCATAATAAAATATTGTAAAAATACTTCCTAAAACTGGTATCAATGACTGAGACATTGTCAGGATTTTGCTTTTTCTTCACCTTTTGGCCAGCAGTCCTTTTCATATCTTCGGGTGATCTGGCTTCTGCAGAGTCCTCCATTGTCCTTTACAGTTTTCCTATATAAGCCTACAGTTTTTAAGTAGTCCTCTTATTAATCTTTACTCAAATTATCCAAAATTGAGTGTGCTATCTGTTGCCTGCCAGGAATCTGATGAGCATAAAAGAGTCGGGAAATGCACATTTTCATATGCTGTTACTAAGCTTATAAATTTGTGTACCCTTTCTACAGAAAAGTTTGACCATAGCAGTAAAAATTTGGACCCAAAAAACTGTCAATTCAAATTTTACTCAATAGATATAATCTCTAATATATGTGTAGAAAAATGTTTATTTTGATATCTTTTTATGATAAAAATAAAATATATTTCTATAAAAAATGACAACAAATTTTGGAATAAAGTTCAAGTTGTAAATTTCCAGGAAAATTTTGGAATAAAGTTCAAGTTGTAATATAATATTATCTTTTAGCATACAAAAATGGGTCTTCAACCCAGGGGTGCTTAATTATTGAGCCACCTCTCCAACTCTTTTTTTTTTTTTTTTTTTTTTTTT